>JAIPMN010138479.1:0-25438 GCA_020650975.1 Apostichopus californicus | reverse complement strand
TGGGTGAAATAAGAGTGTCAACCGGAGATGTATGATTATGGTTTACCCCTTGGTAAACATAGTTAAGTTCAATATTCACTACAAGAGTGACATGTCAAATATATAACATAATCTAAGAACCACGAAATGATAATGCTTAGTGTTGTGTTTCTACTGTGAAAAAGGAAGAAAGTAAGGTATTCTACAATTGCTATTAATAATATGAATGTTACACCCACCATTCACAACATGAAAAACAAAAGCTAACAATATGAACTTGTGAAACAAGAGACATGCAGTTGCAGGTTTATCACCATTACATAAATTTGACATTTAGCTCTACCTACTCATTAATATGCATGACATCTAGTCTATAAGCTTGACCACTATTCATAATGAAATTCAATGTGAAGATGCCATGAAATTGTACATATCAGCTAACAAAATTATTATGCCAAATATGAAACAGAACTGATACATATTTGCTCAAATATAAACAATTTAAGATTTTTACATAAAGCTCTGACCGCTCAATGCATGACATCAAAAACAAAACTGCACATCTTCAGACTATGAGCTACCTGTGCACTAAATATGAACTGAATCAATTGCACAGTCTTGAGATATTGTGCTTATAAGTTGGGTGTCACAAACATACATCCACACGCACATGCCAGTATAGGTTCCTGATGCTTTATACAGACATACAAATGCTAGCATAGCTTCCTGAAGCAATCGCATCGGAACCACAACCAGAGAGCAATAGTGCACATCTAAGGGCCATGGGCTATCAGTGTACCCCTATATGACATGTATCCTATGTAACATTATTGAGATATCGTCTTTACAAGCTTGGGACGTGTCACACACACATACACAGTTGTGCATTTGTGACTGAGAGAGGACCCCATTGTATTTTCTTTTGTATTTACCACCCTAAACCTAACACTAACAATAAACTCTCTATTGTATGTCGCCGAGGACTTTTTGTTCCCAATTTGTCACTGAACTCCCTATGCAGGATCATGCAAAGTGTACATACTCTACCATTACTGAATGACTTGGTGAAGCCACCAAGCTGGTGGGCCCCTAGATTATCTGCCGATACTGTTGCTACAGCCCCATATACCTTTATTTTGGCACCATTCAAGTCAATATTGATGCCTTTTGTAGCTAATGTTTTTAAGTCATCTATTAAAGGTTGCAAAATATCTTGATATGAAAAATTTTCATTTTGTAAAACTATGTTTCTACACAAAATGCATAGAAAAATATGTCGTAATTTGGTGGTGAACTTGGGACCAAGATTACCTAGTGTGAAGTACACACCACACAGCTTATGAAGGTTTTTTTTTTGAGCCAAGGGGATTGACCACTTCAAATTCATCAATATAAAGATGTAATCTTAGGCATAAACCGTGCTTTGAAAATATTGGATGACTGTTAAATTCACTCCCACTAGTATAATCAAAGTAGTCTGAATTTGCAGGTGTCATTTGTTTCCTTATAATCAAATCAAGTACATCACCTGTGCCGAGGATTTGAGTTAATGTTGTCAGAATAGAAAAGTACTGAAACGCAACAGTTTTATTATTTATGGAAACAGGCAATTCATGTGCAGTTGGAAATATGGCATGAAGAACACTTTGGCAATATTTATGCAAGTTGTGGGTGGAGTTAAATGTTCCAAAAATTGTAGCAAGTAAGTCTGGTCGGTGCAGCAGATCATGCAGATCAGATCCCTCAGGAACATTTACCTCTTGTTGTTTAATTTCATTTCATACAATTTCTGTAAAAGACTGTCTAAATTCTTCGAATATCAATTTTAAATCCCTCACCAACGTTTCTTGCATTACGTTGGAAAGCAAATGTTTCTCTTGCACTTTGAGTACAAATAGAGTTCTATGCCATTGTAGAGCCTTCAACGTGTCTTCTAAACGCACACAACTAACTTCAGCACGATCTGCTCCACCCTCCTCGACGTCGTCTGTGTCACTATCAGCTGGATCATTTTGCTTACTGCTTTCAGTAAGTATGTGTGGGTGCTTCCTGTAATAGTGCCTTCTGAGACTTTCTACCTTAACATATGGTATTCTACATAAATGACATGATACAGAGAAGCTTGGTAGATGTTCATGTTGCAGAGCCAGACGTCGAAGAAATCTTTTAACACAAGTCTTATCAGTCCCACAATAATGACATGTATATAAAGAGCAACTCATAGTGTTTTCTTCAAAGTAGGACTAATTGTACCTTTCAAAGTTTCCTTTAATTCAGATAATCCATTTTTGTCAAGCCATTCTCCAACCAAATCCAAGTCCCAAGTGGAGACGTCCATAGCCTGAAAATGTAAATAAAGATCATGTCTCAGAATTATGTGCAATAGTAAGAAAAACAACCTATTTTACAAATTATAGAGATTTTCACATGCCTGCCAGACTGCCATAAATGAGAAATCTCATTATTGATCACAAAAAACATCAACGAGTTCTTAATGTACAGTAAGTTGATAAGTGTTGCTTGTTCAAAAATTGTTTCATTAAAGAATTTTACATTGCTGCTTGCTCTTGATGGCTTCGATCAACACTGATGTGTCTAAGAAACTAATAAACAGTTGCAAGCCTCATTTTTCACGGTAACGATCATTTCCGGTAACGTGCGGGTACCGTAGCTATGAAATGACGGAACCGAAAAATAGGTTCCCGTAACTAATGTTCAAATAAAAATATCATCATCCCCACTTCCAAAGTGCGTAACGTTAATAAAGTTACAGTACTAATAGAGTTACGGAGCAGAAATAAATATTTGTCCAGACTACCGAATGATCTGTAAATCAACCATCAAATAAGTAAAAACATTGTTGTTACTGAAAAAAAGGGAATTACCTATACTTATCAACGCACTAAACTTCTCAAACACAAGTAAAATCACTGGAGAGAAACTACTCAATCTCGCAACATTACACTCGCTACTACTACTAGACACCCACACAACACCTGTAACATACGGGCCGTACAGTACAGTATACAAAAATCAAATCGATTATTGCGAAATAGTTTCAGTCCTTGTAGGTTCCGACAGGTTCCCATGGTAAAAGAGCACGAAACCCGAAATTGGGTTCCCATCAAATCTGAAATATTTAGGCCTGCAGTTGTTCATATTTGTCTGCACACAACAGTTATGTATACATTTGCACATGATGTATGAACGTAAAATTAGCACTGGCAATTGTTGTTTTGCTGAACTTATTACCATAGGCCACTGAAGTATTACCGAAGGCCGACAAATTGTCAATAAAATAGAACAAAATTTCAGCATTTTCATGTTTTAAAAAAAAATAAGAAAACATTGGTTGACACCAAATCCAGTTAGTAATGAAAGGTAAGGTTTGTTTGAGGATGGTAGGCTTTTCTATTTAAAAAAGTATAGGGTTTGGGCTATTCACCTAATGTACTATGAACTTTGGATGTGCCCAGCTACATACATGTCTTTCATAAATTCTGTTTAAAATTTGTAGGGAATTTTCATATCGACCGCTGACTCACCATCAGCAATTTTCTATTTTATTAAATCTTTTTATTGTAAACTCCTGCCAAATGTAAAATACTGAACAAATTGAAGAATGGGCCAACTCCCAACCCGAATGGACAATTAGTTTTTAAACTATCACTAAAAAACAGGTTTTTAGCCCCTAATTAACCTTTGATGACTACAACTTCCCCCAAAAATTATTCACGTGCGACTATCCTACATGAGTTATCACATTTTTCATTTCTGTGGTTTTTGGCCCCTCGGGCCCCAATATGCATGACATGCGCTAACAAAAACCATACTACATAACTACAGCCCATGGGCTATCGGTGTACCCCTATATTACATATGCACCATGTCTAGTTTCTGAGGAGTTGCGTTTACAAGGTGCGTAACACACACATACATACACCCATACACACATTGGAACCAAAAAGGTCAGAAAATCCTGATTTTTTTTCCATAACCCCTATAGTAGGATTTTTCCTGGTATACTATAGGCCACACTCGTAATTGGAACCAAAGGCCTAGGCCCCTAACTGACATTACAATTAGGCAGTCCTTAAAAATATGTTGGTTTGCTGTAACCCGACCGACCAAAGAAATTGAAGCTTAGAGCAATTGAAAAATAAAATGTTAATCCAATCATATTCCTGATATTTATTTTGGATCCTGTGCCCCACTTCTTTCGTTTATTAAAAAACCCACCTTTGCTTTACTTTTCTAGCATGCATGCAATGTTAGTAAAGCTACATAGCCTATAGGCCCTATCATCACACAACATGTACCAATGATGTCTCATAGCATCATGCACTGATTCCTACTAGCACATTGTCGGTACATACAGTGTGTGGGTTTATATTTTCCACTTACGATAACATTTACATCCCTTCAGAGTGAATAGAATGGAATCACCCAAACATTAGCATTGGGTTTATTGCAATTGGATATTATTCCGGACGATGATAAAGCTAGTGTGGGGTAGTGGATTTGTATGTAACATTATTTTTTCCCAGGAATGACTATATATACGTTGACTTTAGTTTTGAAATCTGGGGAGGATGATTTGTATGGGAATGGGTGAAGTATGGTAATGGTTTATATTTGATTACCTATTTTTACCGATTTTTTTAGTTTTGTCTTTTTATTTGAAAAATTAAACTTTTTATTGCATTTGGATTATTATTTTTATCTGCTATTAATATTTATTTCTCCTATTTTGAGATTTAGTTATAGGGGAATTTTTGGGAATAATTTTTAATAGTGTGGTCACCCCTGGATTAAAATAAGTTGGTAACAATTATACTGTACTGTTATATTACTCTAATAAACACCAAAACAACATGATGATAAGATTTTGATAAGGAAAATGTCTTTAAAAATCACTTACTTTTATAATGTTAAAATGATTTTAGTGTGAATTCAGAGCTAATATAATTATAAATAACACACTAAAAGTGTTGCAATCTCTCTCATTAGATTTGGAATTAAAGAATATAGCAAAATTGTGAGAATTTCCCATTAATTGACTCCAATGTTAATATATTAGTAGCTCCTAACATATTTTTTAAATAAGCAGTTCTTCGCAACCAGTGCTAATTGGAGGCTGATTTTTGCATGAATATTGTGTATTGTCATCATGATCAACATCATGAGTTCCAGTTTTTTGGCTTCCAAACCCCACCCCAGCTGGAGAAACCGTACTGAGGCCTATAGCTTAGCTATTTTTAGCCTTGACTATCAAAAATGTTCGAAGGCATCTAGAATAATTTGCACGGAGGCAATAGCCTCAATTGGTTGCCTTGGCGAATTTCCAGGCCTGCCTCCCCCCCCCCCCCTTGTGTTTCCGTCGCCAACTCTACAGTTATTGGATTATCTTGTAAGTTGAAATTGAAGTTGCAATTTTCCCCTTTTGTCTATTTTAGTATAGAATTGACAGACTGCATTTTGAATAACTCACCTTCAACTTCACTTCATGCTTAAAAAATTACTTTATACTTTTTTTATTTTAATTTATTTGTGCTTTATAAGAAATTCCTAACTATAATTTCAGAATTTAATTTTATTATGCCTTATTAAATATTGACACGTAGGCCTAGGTCTAACTTAGGCAATTTAATTGGTGTTCATTTTTTCCTATGTTTCAGTGTCAGTTGCCCTCCGAAACATCCCAATTTGCATTTTTTACACATATGAAAGGTAAAAAATCGGCTAAAAATTCCGAAAATCATAAAACATAAGGTCATTTCTACAACTTATACAAAGATTTTAATAATATATATATCCAATGATATTTCAAGATTACATATTGGCCACACTCGATAGGCCTAGCCTAGGTTACATCGCGATTGATCTTTGACTTAAGTTATTGTCAAGTGTAGTCATGTGACTTACTTTGTACGCATAAGGCGGGAACGCAGAGAACATTTTGATTGTTGTCAATAATTTATCAAATAGGTCTACTGTCTAGGCCCCTGGTACTCACAGCTAAATTCTTTTCTAAATTCTAGTACTTACACGGAGGCATAATATCTGTTATTTCACTATAGGGCCTAGGCCTAGTTTAGACATTAATTAGGCCTAGGCTAAAACGTTAGAAGTTGTGAAGGTAACTCGTATTGTAATTTGTAGCCTAGCTAAGTCGTATTTAATTTGTAACTTATGATGATGAATCATGTTTGTGTTAATCACTTAGCCTAGGCCTAACGTTATATTATTATTAGGCAGCCTAACTTATAATGAGTATTCTTTACGTTATAATCAGTGAGTGGATAGCGAAACTGATGTTAGTGTAGGTTCTACACTAGCAGTCACGACAGTCAACGAGTTGAACGACAGACCTACTATGATCAAGTAACAATATAACAAGCTGTGTACGGATCACGAATAAGCCTACGACTCGAGTTAATTAATTACCCCAGTTTCACACAAGTTATCTGCTAAATTTTTCAAATAATAAAGTACCGGTACACGTACGTACTTACTTGTTACTGTAAATGATCCCGGTAATTTTGGACGAGATATGGCTACATTGCGTGCATACTCCGGCGGCTCTAATTCCAACTTACTGACTTGGCTCGCGACCAATTCAACCGCCGAGGAACGCTATGCGCGTGCGTGCGTTCATTATGCGCGTGCGTGCGTACGTTATGCGCGTGCGCGCATAGGCCATATATGGGATGTGGTTGTCACACGTGATGATTTTATTGACTGACCCGCGAAAATCTTAAGGTGATGTGTAGGCCTATGATATCCTTATATAGGTAACTTTTGGAATACGGAATTTTGCAACATCTACGCCTAAAGCCCATGTATACATCCATTTAGGGCTTAATATAAGTTTAAAACCTAGTTGAAATTTGAAAGTTAATTTTATATGGATATTGCATTCAACTTACACTAATTATTACTTCATGTTTATTTAATATGCCATTATAAATTAATATAGACCTATAAAAAACCTTATAAATATGTTATATATATTGAAGGTGCTTTAAAGAACCTTTTTGGTGGTGTAAAACCCTTCACGTTGTGAAGAACCCTTTCACATGCTGAAATACCCTAAAAGTTCTTAGAAGAACCTTGAGGTTCTTTGAAAAACCTTCTTGAACCCTTATTTCTTAGAGTGATGTGACACTTACTGACTATGAGCTATGTTAACAAACTAACGTCACACATTGCTGTAATAATAAATCTGCCTTAATTCACTGTTTTGACAATGGAGCAAGCAACAAACTACAACTATCGATAAAAACTTCCTCTTGAAATTGTTGTGACTACCATCAAAACTGTGTCCGCTTCCAAGTATCAAACAACCCACGTTTCTCCATCCCAATCTTTCTGACATGAAGATTTCATGGATTTATGACTTGGAAAAAATAATGTACAAGAAGATTTTTTAATTGAAAGTGATGGGTGGCCTCCTCCTCCCCTAATAGCCACCCCAGTTCCTCTCCATTTTAGTATTTTGTTTTAATTCTTTGTATATTTGATGTCAAACATCACAGGTTCAAAAGAAAGCTAAACATACTTCTTATAACCCTATACATTTTATATCCTTATAAATAAAACATAACCTTATACAATTTTTATAGTGTCAAAGTAAGTTGGCCTGACGTTTCGATCCTAGCAGGATCTTCTTCAAAGGCTAAATGACAAGTAACAGTAACAGAAGGGACAAAAACACGTGCAAAATACAGATAGGTTAATGAGCATGGTGAACACAAAGAGATGGATGAAAGGGGATTAGTAGACAAGGGATGGAGAGAAGACAGAAGGAAACCAACAGGGGAAGAGGAGAGGTAGGAGATAAACAGTGGAGGGACAAAGAGAGGATTAAGGGAAAGGGAATAAACTGGAGAAGGACAAAGACAGAAAGGTGTGGAGAAAAAAGGGTGGAAGAGAGTTAAGAGGAGAGATAACAGTAATAAAGTGAAAAAGACTTCTTGTAGAAGGGTTCCCGTTCAGTTGGAGGATCATGTAGGAAAAACTCACGAAGGCGAATTCTGCTGCTCTATTACAATTTTTATAGTCTTATAAAAGTTGTGATGCTATGGCCGGCTCCTCTTTTATACGTACCCCAGTGAAAATAAAATGTGATACATTATTATCTATTTTTTTTTGGGGGGGGGGAGGGGGGTTATAAGAAATATACCAAAGAAGCTGTTAATTCATAATGATGCTTGATTCTAGAAATGCACAATATACACTCTATTCCAAATGAATACATAGTTGTTGTATTATCCCATTAAAATTATGGAGTCACAGTTAATATATAAGTTGGAAACTAAACTTAATGAAAACACACTGTAAGGCATTCAAACAAACTTACCCTGGCCCTTGCTCGGAAAAGCTGCCTGAACACCAGTACAATGCTAATGTGTCTATTACTAAATGAAGGCCTAATATATATATTTTTTAAATGCACTAGGCCTAAGTAGCCTTCAGCAGTACAACAATGTGTAAACGTAATTATACAAAAATACCTGACGGGCAATCAAAGGCAATCAAAGAAAATTATCATGGCCCTTGCTCTGAAAAGCTACCTGAACACCAGTACAATCCTTAAATGGATATTACTAAAATTAAGGCCTAATATAAATTAAATGCACTACGTAGCATTCAGCAGTACAACAATGTGTATATGTAATTAGCGTGCAATAAACCACACGCCGCGTATCTAACAACAGTTCAGAAAATTGGTCGCGAGGGTACCCATTTTCGTATATCTAACATGTAGCTGCCATGAGTCATAGCCAATCTGCTACAAACCAGACTTGGAGGCGGGCTTAATCATCAAAAACGGACCTTTTTACTAAAAGTAGGGGCGGCAGCTCAGTGTTGTTTTAAGAAAGAAAAATCATTTCAATATCAAATAAAGCAAATAAAGCAAATAAAAGCAATAAAATGTCATATACGGCTAGTGAAATTCTTATTTATACCTACCTGTAAACAACAAATGAAAGTTTAAAATGTTAAAAAAATATATAATACATAGGACCCTATTTTAGACGATACCACTGTTGAAAGACAATTCTATTCTCTTTCAAATGACGTATAGATGTTGGGGTGGGATTAAGTCTTTGACTGCCGCCGATCGAACGAAAAGAAAATGCAGAGATGGCATCAGGTTTGATGGTACTACACTGAGCACTAAAACTGGTGATGGTGACACTATCTCCTGAAAATGGAAATGATAGATAACAATTAGAGTACATTGACATATGGTTGACCACAAAAATTCAATCGTTAACTCCGGGACTGGTTCATGTCTGATGTGTGTTTTCCAATGGTAGTGATTACATTTCCCCAAATACTGTGTTTTTCCCTTTTCGGTTCAAATTCCAGTGTCCACACTGTATGTATTACAAGGGTAGAGCACATTGTGAGTAATGGCGGCCTCCGTGTGAGAAGTCAGACCATCGATCGGGGTCCAGACCTCTCAACGGGGGTTTCACTTCGCATTCCCGATCACAGGATACTCCCTGACTGCCGGGCTGTTGGGAGCTCAGTGATGCACTCTTCTGCTATCTCTAGGACACAAGGAGTCCGACCATGGGTGTTCCAGGAATACATTCGCTACCAGCTCCCAGTGCGGGTACTCAAGCTGTACTGTATAATCATTGTTCATTGTCAGGTCCTTTAGTTGGCTGGCTCCAAGCCTCACAATGCCAGATGCAGCCCTCCTTGGCATCCTGAAGATACGAGCCTTAGACTTACAATAGACAATCTGTGATCATTCCTGAAGAACTGAGAGTTCCAAAATGACATTATCAATACAGGCACACCTTTAATGTTAAACAGCAGCAACAACCTATCTGCGTCTGGACAAATGGTAATTTTCACAGTAAAGGGTGTAAGTTTGCGTTTTAAGACCTTTTCGTCAGTAGTGGCCTCATGAAGCGACACAATTCAAAGACTCTTTGCCACATGATAGCTTGTTAGGGCATTCAGAATTATTTTCATACTTTATGATGTAGTTTAAGCCTCAGAAGTAGTTTTCCCCGATAATTAAGACATTTATGTACATGATTCTGGTGGAAATGTTCATGACAAATCATGTTGAAATTTTGGTGTCAGAGTGCGTCACTTTACACCCTTTACTGTGAAAATGACCATATACAAGAGGAACTTACCTTCTTGTCCGAAACATACAACAACCCAGGCTTCTCGTCGAAGATGTACGGTAGAGCCATCATAGCGACAGAATACTCCAGGTCTGCCAATAAAACCGAAGATTGGAAAATAAAGTTCTGTATCACTACATTTTCAAGTGTTATAAGGCAGCAGTCATAATCAGACAATGAGCAATGTTGTGAGAGGTTTGTACCACCATGGAACAATGTATGTATGTGTCTTTGCATTGCGGCAACTTATGGAGAAATACAGAGGCCAACGACAGCTGCAGCGTATCTTCATAGATCTGAAGAGAGTGCCCCAAAGCGAAGTATGGAACTGTCTAAGAGAGAAAGAAGTACACCCGGCTGATAAAGGATCTGTACGAGTGCAACCTGACACAGGAGCAATGTACCGCGGGAACCATAGATGCATCTGCCGTCACTGTCAGAGTCCACCGAGGCTCAACGTTAAAGACCGCATAACATGGCCATTTCAAACAGAGTAGCTTTTGCCCTTTCCAACGGTACCATTTCTAAGAAAATGCTACGTACCGTTGTTGAGAAAATTTATTTCAAACTGGGATTCCCAAAATAGAGCCAAATATTCATAATTATGAGGCTATGACGTCACCGAATGAACCAAATGAACACCAAATCTATACCCCCCTGTACTATTCCAATGGGGAAATGTTATTTTTACCCACTTCTTGCCCCCTATCTCATGATTTCAGTGAGGAATCAGTATCATTCGTCACTGAAATCATGAGATAGGGGGCATGAAGTGAAGATTCACTATGAACCCGGTCCCCAATAACCATATTCTGTTGTCGGTAGTTCCAACTTTTGTGGAACCCACGATGGAGAGCAACAACATTTTACTTGTGGTTTTATCGGCTACACTTTTTATTTCTGGCTAGTAACTGGGGTTTCCATGTTAAAGATCCTTGCTGACTTTGCTCTGGACCAAAAAACCAAGTTGCTTGTATGTGAATTTCAGCCATCCCATTTCGAATCCTCATGAGCCAAGGATTCTCAACAAGCCAATCATCACCACTCTCTGTCCCATTTTCCTGAGATAATTTATCATAACTCGGACTGCAAGTTTATTTGTCGTGCCGACAAATAGCCTTCGAACAGTGATTTATGGAATTACATGAGCAGTTAGCACAAATATCCCCATGTTGGAGTAACATTGTAATTAACATTGTAATTCACGGGTTAATTCGGGTCAACTCATAGCATGCGAAATCGATATGTTCAACATACAGAGAGCAGGTAGCAGTTACTTTTAACTTTTTCCTCAATACGAGAGGGTTGTCGTTCGTGATTTGCACACACACTGTACACATGAAGTACTATCCCTAAGTAGTATGTACTGTACAGTCACTGTACAGTACGACAGTATGATATACGTAGGCATACTGTCAGTGTCAAATGCTGGTCGACTGCAGCTTAGCCTCTTTCTAAGTACTTGTTAAATAGCAGATATCCAGTGGCTCAGAACCAACAAGTAAAGACACCTTTCCATCGTTTTTGCAATAACAGACCATCAGTACCGCCAAAAAGTAAGTAGACAAATTAGAATGCAAAGAGGGCAATGATTGCACTGCGAGTACACTCTCTCTGCAATCCTAATTCCCTAACAATATTCCCCTTTCGATCAAAATTGTTCAGCTGCTCCTACACCCCAGTAAAGTTGCTCTGCTCACACCTTATGCTCATTTGTTCACCAATTTCCCCGCTCTCTGTCTATAATAGAACATAGTACATGGGAGTTTGATTGCAAAGCGTGCAATTGTGTAGTTACTTCAGGCAGTACTGTTTTTTGGACCAGTTTCTACCTAAATATCTTTTGGGTTCTCGCTTACCCTCCTGTAATTCCCGCCCATAATTTTTCCACTGTGATCGACTTACTAGTAATTGTGAGGTAAAATCTTGTGATAACATACACTTCTTGTCCTCTTCAAGAAGGACTTCCTCCTCCTCACGGTAGGCACGCATCAGCTCTTTTGCTTTGGTCTTCTTGGAACCGTTCTGGATCATCTTTGGTGCATATTTTTCTAATGCAGTCTTCATTTCAACAACTTTCCTGCCTGTCAGCATTTCCACCTCATTTCAAAGCTGTATATGAAGATAAAAGTGAAATATAAACCAAAATTAGACATGATTTGTTGAAAAGGTAGCCCATTGGACTCCCTCCAAGCCACACTGAGAAGGAATATCCACCTGACTGATTAATTAGAGATCAGTTTTCTACTCTGGTAAGGGGTCGCAGGGGTTGCGTCAGAAGTCCAATTTGTTCTCCTTCAGCAGGTCATTTGCAGAGCTGGGATACACAGTGAAAATCTTATTTATACTTCACTTCCTTAAATAACATACCTGCTATATGATAATCAGACATTCATAAATTTCCTTGTTCCACACCTACCTTATATGTTTGTCAATACCTCTCTTTGGTAGCATCATTCTTTCTTAAACATGATACCTCCTTCCCTTCCATGATATCATTCGTGTATTGAACACCATGTCACATGGCAATACGACCATATCCTCCTTCGAGTTACTCCAAATATATACATTTACTTTGTCTGGGTTTAAACATGGTAGTCAGTCTTATATTGATTATGATAACGTTATTTTAGAGGGCTTTCGTTGACAACTGAAATGGCAGCTTATACTTTTATTAGGATTTAATACCACATTGCAACTTGCCAAGTATGGTCGTTTCTGAGGCTACAATCTCTGACAATAATAATAATGGCACTTATATAGTGCTTATTCACCAGAGTGCTTCACATATATTAACCTGATCACTGGAACCAGGCACACTCTCTGACGGGGTGTTTCATTTCCTTTTGTTAGGGATTGTAGCAAGGTTCTGGAATTGACTTACAATGGTGCTATCTGATATTGCTGGATAAACCTGCAAAACCTCCTTGCAAGAGGACGCATTATCCACAAGAGTTCGGCGATGATGGACGGTTCTCTTCATATGTTCCTTCAGGAAAGGAGCATCAGGATTTGCCTTGCCATACTCTGATTTCAGCAGTTGAAAATGACGTCTGATACTGTCTTCATCTTCGCCATCTTTGGGCATTTCAGCTGAAAACTCTAAGAGAACATAGGTAGGCAGAAGGAGTGAGGGGTAATAAGGGAATTTGTAAAATATATTTTGCGATGTAACAATGCCCCTCATGGTTCTTGCAGAATGAAAGAAACTAATGATTACTCGCGGATATTTGTCACACCTTGACCTAGCTCATTATCTCTTGCCTACCAATTCAATGGGTCTATCCAGGCACAACTCCTCGCAAGAGATCCCTCATGCCAATGAAGAACCACTTGTACAATGCTACAATTCTATAGCCCGGCTATATATAGCGTATACGGTTCCAACAATAATTTCATACAAAGTCGCTGGACCACATCACAATCAACTATGGTAAACCGGGGTAAAAAAAACCAGGAGCAGTTGGGGTAAAAAAATAAATATCTGGAAAGTGAATAAATAGCTGATCCTAAAATTGATTTGGTGTGAGTGGCATATAATTCTAGTTTACTAATAATAAAATACATTTTCAGGAATTACTAATGTGGCCTCTATGGAATAGCATTGCATGGAAGTGGGAGGTACCCAATTTGCACTTTCCACCACATGTCCGAAAGTTTTCCCTACAATAGTAGTAACAATGAAGAAAGTTGATTCCAATGGGGATGGCACACTAGTAGGTGTGCCTACATGGTACCACAGCTGAATCATGCCACCCATATTCACATGTGTTCCTAGTGACTTGATAGGGGGAGGGGGCATGGTGGAGGAACACACGCAGGGCTCAAAAAATGTATCTGACAACCACTTGCCCATCGGGCTCCAGGGTATATATCACTAACCCGAAGAAGATTCTGACTAGCCTGATACATCGTAATTATACTATTTTATCAATTTGCCCACTATCCCGAAGGACTGCCCTCACCAATTCATTTGGTAGTCCGAATGTAGCCCCGGGCTACCGGGATTATGTATTTGTCCAACACATGGTACCGTACTTTCTTGGGGATGCATGACTGGTACTGGACATCTGTGGATGGGGTGGTTGACAAACACACGCCATCGAGAACTGTTGAACAGCTGCAGATTGTGCTGGGAATTGATCTTGGTACTTTGAATGCAGAGCATCACTGATTATCAACACACCACTACCAACTTTGATAGAACAGTCCTGACAAACTTTCATTATCATCCTATCTAATCTGTGGTTTATAGGCCATTTGCGGGTCATTACTTTGCTGTCTAATACTAATGGTTCATACTCAGCACCAAGTACAACGGCAGAAACAACACACTCAACATTTTAGTCAATTCCAATATCACTAAATATATTGGAGACGCATTGCAAAAATTACACGAAAACCGAAAACAATCCCAACGAGACTCTTCGCCTCAACTTTTTGAAAATTCTAGAAGTGTTTTTTCATTTGGGGATCCACGCACTGTACAACTTACCCCATGTTTTCATGACTCATCTTTTAGTTATTCAGACTTACAGATCTTTTCACTTTAACTATGTTGTCATTGGAGACCCTGGCTTGCGGTGCAATTCCCTTACGGCCAAACTTCGTTTTCTTCCTCTGAACCTCCTCATCATCTACAAGTGTCAGGCGCTCCTTCTTCATCTTGTTCTTGAGCGACTCGTGCATCAAATCCTAACAATGTTTAAAGAAATAACATCTATGAAAATGGTCATGATGAAAGAATTTGAAGATCAGTGCAAGTACAGAGCTTCCTTACATGTGAATTTAACCATATCAGCAACAATCAATGGTACCCATTTATTACCGGCAACCAATCAGATCTGTCTGATGCTGAAAGGTGAGATGAATACCACAGTACATGGCTGACACTGACTCGCTCATTCAGCCTTTGACAATCTGGTTTCACTCACGTCCGTGGGATGGGGACGTAAAATGGCGGTCCCGGGGACAGGAGAAGCGTACGCCTGCCCCGTTACTATGTGGACACTATTCGAGAAGAGAAGGCGAGATTTCGCCCATGTTCATCCAAGAGCATACCGATATGGCAATAAAGGGGTCTTTTAAAGCTATTCTACAACCTCTCTGAATGTTAAGATTACTGACTGTTTGTTGCAGAATAATAGTAATGTGACATGGATTATTTGATTGGTTAATTCATGTCACATGACTGACTATTAATTTGCAACAAACAGTCAGTAATCTTAACATTCTGGGCCTACTGCCTGGTAACAGGAGGGAGAGGAGACCGTCTCTCGTGCATGCACGTGAAATTAGACTATAAAAGGACGCATGAGTAATCGCACATAATAAACAATGCGCGCATATCATAGGTACGATGATATGAGCAAACGCGTTTAGATCCTGCGTGATTGCGTGAAGTATGACAAGGTAAAAAGAGCTCACGTGCGCGCGTTAATACGTTTTGGTCATCAGTCATGCAGATTATTGTCAACGCGCGTATCTGCGCGTATTCCATGAGAATAAAAAGAACGTGCGCCAGTAATAACGACGCACACTAACACGCGTGTATCAATGATGAAGCAATGATATGGATGCGTGCGTCTTTACTGGCACGCGCGCACGTTTTCATCTATATCCAACTGCGTGTCCATTATAACTTCTTTAGGTGTATATTTGGCGCACGTACCTAGTTAAACTGCAGTAAAAATTCTCGAGTGTGTGTGTTCTTTCGGAGTTGGATTTCCCTATTCAAAAGCAAAATTACAATATCCGTAACGGGATTCATTTATTTTATTTAACCCGAGGATACCATAAGGTAACTTTCTTCTTGATAGGAGAAAGCATAGATTACAGGGACCTGTTTTATGAAACTTGTCCGAACACGTACAACTAGAAGTCTACAACTAGGGCGATTTATTATTCAGGTTAATATTTTTCACTTGAGCATGCATGGTTTGTTCTGGTATAGCGTTCTTGAGCCTAGAGGCAGGAAACCGTGAAATACTGATTATACGATTGGTAAACTACTCATTCATCCATGAATTTGCCAATTTAGAAAGAAGTTCAGAGAATAAGCTACTGCAATCACATATATCATCTTAGTCTATATTAGTGCACATGGCTCGAATTTCATAATTTTTAGGGCAGGCCAGTTTGGCCCCATGACAGGGTTTTCACTGTTATACATATGAGTGTATTTACCAGGGCACCTAGGCCAGTGACCAGGGCCATTGCCAAGGGCATTGAGGCGCGTGGCCCCACTGGTCTCCACTTATTTCGAGCCCTGTTGGTGCGTCTATGTGACTGCGGTTCATTGGACTTCACACACAGTGGATCACTTGCCTCGAACAGGATTCTCACTAGCCGGATACTTGTTATAATTATTTCATTGATCTACCCACTGTCGGTGCTGCCTGCAATGAGCTTTTCCTTACTACACAATTTCTCGGTAGCCAGAAGTTGACCCCAAGAAGAGATAGGCTGCCAGGTTCATGTATTTTTGTGTCCTGGTACGGTATTCTACAAAGGAATAACTTACGTAGCCAGATGTGCTTCTGTCTTTCAAGAATCGGTACTTGGTAATCACCCTGCCGCACACCTCCTTATATTGAACACCTGTAGGATAGCTGTTTGATCAAGAACAAACAAGGTTCTTGGTAGTGGTTAATCAGAACCAGATCTTAAGGTCTGGCCGGAACTGTTACTGGACAAGCTGTTCTCTGGTGAAAATTTTTCCCACAGTTGGCGAGAGCAAG
The DNA here is from genome assembly GCA_020650975.1 of Apostichopus californicus. Taxonomy (NCBI): domain Eukaryota; kingdom Metazoa; phylum Echinodermata; class Holothuroidea; order Aspidochirotida; family Stichopodidae; genus Apostichopus; species Apostichopus californicus. Next base: position 8,562 of record JAIPMN010138479.1, on the reverse strand, counting down.
GTTAGAGGGCGTTGTGGTCAAGTGGTTCAGGCAGTGGACTTGTCATCTAAGGATTACAGGTTTCAGCCCTGGCCAGATCATTACGTTGTGTCCTTGGGCAAGGCGCTTTATCTCCATTGCCTCTCTTCACCCAGGTTTATAAATGGGGACTTGCGAGGTAACTTGTAAATATAGTTGTTTGCGCCGGTTTGTGGCTGCACCCTATGGGAAGTCCCCCAGGGGACACGTGGTTGTGGTGCACAGTGGTGCCCCAGGAGAGATTGATTGAATTGTGCACACTTTGGTGTGTACGTGTGACAAGTAACCAATGACCGGGGTTAAGTTGTAAAGTCGTGTGAGAAGGCCTTGGCCTTGAACATTAAAATGAAATTAGTTGGAACGTGGGGTTAGTTGGAACATAAAAATTTCCGTCTACACGCAAAATCATTTGGCCCATGTATTACCACACAATGTAGCTTTTTCAGGGGTTGCTTTTGTGACACACCCAAGTGGTCCACCCAACAGAACAGACATTGTTTCCTCACTGGAATTTGTTTTCGAAAAATAGTGATTTTTCCTTAAAAACATTCCAACTTTAATGCCACTTTTCAGGGTATTCAGGGATTTGAGGTCGAGGGTTACAGTGATTTTCCCCAAAAACATTGCAACTTTACCGCCACTACCCCCTATAACGTATGATGCTATAACGTAAATTGCTATCCTTGATACCCGTATGTATACGTTATTGGTCAATTCCAGCGTGACCAATGGGACATTTGATAACAAATTCCAATTCATTTGTGGCGACATGGTTGAAACAGGTTCATTCTTCTACACTGGGCAACATCCAGAATGGCCCTGTGACTGATGGGACATTTGCGGACCACCGTTTTCAGGTGGTCTCAGTCAAATGGCAAAGTCACCGAATGTTGTGATTTTCGCATTCATACAGCATAATCTCCAGTACTTAAATGCCTTGGGGGGTGTTGCATTTCTAGAAAGGGGGCGTTTATTTGAGGGTATTTTTCAAAGGGAAATATTGAACAAACCTGCTAAAGAGGGCCTTTGAGCGGTCTACAAGCAATTTTGAGGTTGAACAAATTTTTCACTTACTTTTTTACTTCAATTGGTCCATTGCTTCTCAGTAAAAAAACAGCACCACTTGGCCTCTCCCAAGTGAAATGAGGGGGGGGGGGGAGGGGAGGCATTTATTAGAGGGAGGGCACTTATTACAGATTAGACGCTATATATAGAATCTAACCTTTATTCCCCGGTAAAGTGTCCTACCTAGTTGGTGTTTGATCCTTAAATCAAACGGTGACAGCCCTATGTTCCGATGTCCCTACAGAAAAGATGTCATGATGTACGGAATAATCGACATGATGTACACATTGCCCTATTGTCAGCTATTCCGTACATCTTATTCTTGTCGATTATTGTTTACATCATGTCGATTCCCCCGTACATCATGTAAATTTTCCGGTAAATCATCTCGATTTTGTCCGAACATTGGGGACATCAGAATATATATAGGGGTGTAACCAATCAAACACTTACTTGGTATATTTCGACATAGCGTCATATTAATAGTTTATCAGGAGATCCCTCTTTGCATTTCGACCCTTCCGAAGAAAGTCAGGATGTTTGTCCTTTTAGTCTCTTTCAAAGCTTTGAGGCATGCTTGGGAGCTTGAAGCAGACCAGCCAGCCAGTACTGTCCTCTTCAATGAAATCACTGCTACTGCAAGAATATGTATATACAAAACAGAGCACTGAGAAAATGGATAGGACAAAAAAGTTTCGCAACATGCACCCAGTAGCGTATCTGGTGGGGGGTCAGGGGGGGCAAAGTGCCCCCCCTGACGGGTTCGACCGGGAAAATTCAGGAAAAAGGATGGAAACAGAGGGAAGAAAACAGAGGGGAAGGAGGGGGAAAAGATGAAAAAGGGGGAAGGAAAGAGGAAGGGAAAATGAAGAAACAAGCAGAAAGGGAGGGAGGAGATAAACAAAAACACTGTTTTTTTTTTGGGTCACAGCTGTTTCCGTCTTTTTTATGGAAAACAGGAAACAGTGTTTCTGTTTGGTATTTCATGTTTTTTGACGTTCATGTGCGGTGGGCTTAAATAACAATGCCCATAATGGTAATGACTACTCCACTGTTATACTGTTCTACTGGTTCATAGAGGTCAATTAATCTGAGACAGTACCCAGCAATAATTTTCAACAAATTTGTTGAGTCGACACAGAATGACCCAACATGGTTCACTGATTGCTATTTACTAACCTCTGAACTTCGCTCTCAGCAGCATCATCCTCCACTTCACTTGTGACAGCAAGAAGACGTCTGAATTGCACCTGTTTCTGTATTGATTTGGGGAATAAATCTGCTATCATTCTGTGATTGAGGTCTGACAGAAGGGCACCATCAATACCGTTCTCTGTGCAGAGAGAATTCCAGAAAAAAACGTCTCACCAATAGGCCCTACCAGGTAATCTGGAGGTGATATATAGCTATAATTGTCATTATTATTGACTTGTAAGCTGATCAAGAAGTCGGGAGGAAGAGGGGACATGAGGGGAAGGGATGGCGGGACACGTGGAGAGGCACATGTAGGCCTAATTGCATTCGTCACAATCAGGGTTGGTACTTGCACATAACAACTAAAGGTGGATGGAAGTAGCTATCCCCACAGTCACCACTATTACAGGCCTGCGGATTTCACGCAATCGATCGTTCGCGGCCGCGTGATGGTTACGTGACCGGCAAACCACGTAACCGAAAAATCGGTTACGATGTCCCATTTGACAATTGGCATTGACATTGGACCAGCAGTTTACCATAATGGCCACCCCATCACCGACCTGTGTATTTGTAAAACAACGGCATGGGAATTGCAGGGTATGGTAGCCTTATAGGAATTTGTAGGGGTAAACTGTAAAAGTGTACTTACTTCCTAAAATTCCAACTTCTTCCTTCCTCCTGTCGTTCCGTGACTCACTGGTCCCTAATTAATTATTCGAGTACTCTAAGTACATAGGACAATTATTTGCCCTGTATAAAAACTAACCTGATTGCACTGTCAGGCAGCGTGCTTACGCGCCAAAGCTTAGCTAATTAAGTATTATGTGGCGGTGTGCACGTGATCTGCACGACGACTGCGATCTCAGATAAAGCGGTAAGTACTTCCGCCAGAAAATACGACCGCAGCCGAAGGCAGAAAGAATTACGGGCACACCTATCAATAATTAAACAATTTAATCAATTACGGACCTTTAACTATTTCCTTGCCACGCGCCTAGTGAAATGGCGACGCTACGGCAAATACGCCTATATAATTAACCTACTATAATATTAGTATATGAAGTACGCATATACTAACTGCTATGACTAAGATTCGCTAAACTGATACCATGCACGGTATAGCTCGGCCTATAGTGGCACGCGCGTGAGTGGTATAAAATTGGCTAGCGAAAAAATAGATAGAACTCGCGGCTAAGCTAGTTCTGAGCTCATAATAACGCACTGGTGATATAGGTGGCAAATGTACGCTTAAACGTCTTTGAAATACTTCTAAAGAAGCGTAATTTTAATACTATATCAAATGCTACGGAGTTCATATCTTAGTGACAAAATTTTACGTGAATAAACTTGCCCACGGCACTGGTTGGAGAGCATGCTATAAGAGCGGGTGTTTGTTTATATACCGTCATGTAAGTTCAAACGTAGAGGACCATTCCATGATTGCGAACCGCTCCATTGACCTGATGTAGGTAAATGAAATGTGATCCACTATAGCCTAAGTATAATTAAACCTATAATCAGCCTTTATTTCACGTCTTTCTTTCCAATTATGAAGATACCCATGGTAATCTGCTGTAATGACTGACACACGAACTATCCTTGAAAGGGAAAGAAATCCGTTGAAACAAGAGAATTAGGCCGAACTATGGTAAAACATATACATCTTTCTCGGTCTGAGACAATTTAGGGAATTGGACGATTGATTACCAGTTTTCTCGAAGAATACAGAAACTTGAGTGATGTCATTTTGACTGAAGTACTTCTCATATATGAGGTATCGAATGAGGGCAGTCATTTTCGAAATCATTGATGTGTGTTTAATTCATATATCTCAAAGGCTGATTGCAGGTTTAAGCAGTGGTCTTCATGTTGGCATCATTTGAAATATATTATCTTACATGTATTTCTTGAGGAAGCATATCAGGAACTGACAACACTGAAAATTTCAACAATATTCACTGGGTAGACTCCACCAACTTGATTTCAGTACCCAAACTTTGTCTTTTTCCGGGGGAATTTGCAATCCCAATTGCTACCATTTCCCATACTCGAGCAATTGAATATGACCATTGCATAATTGGATGTACAGTATGTACGTATTGGAGCAGGGTGCGTTGTACACATGCCTGCCTCGTAATCCTCCACAGTCCAGACACTTTTCGAAAAAGGGAAGGCAAATTTCGTTGCTGTGTATCTGTGATCACACGGTCAGGGTCGGACAAGCTTACTGACACAAAAGACTTGTAGGAGGCAATTTTTACTCGTCTCGGGCGGTCGGACGAGGGCCGTAACTTCAGCCCTGCCAGTTACCAGGGCCAATGAAAAGGGCATCAAGGCCAGTACCAAGGTCATTGAGGCCAGTGGCAAATGTATTTCATTAGACAAGTATGGCACTCGCCACAAACACTAAGTAAGATTCTAGCCATTTTTTTACTTTTTCTTCAATTATTTTTTATACCCTGACTACCCCACCCCCCTTGTTACCCACAGTCACTATAAATTAGTAGTGTAATGACTTGAATGGCTGGTATATTACTCAAGAAAATGAAACATTTACCTACGAAGTTGTCCATGTCATTCACATCGAATCCATTGTCAACTAACCACGAAGCCACCTCTTCTGCGCTCCAACTCTTCATAGTCTCGCTCATTCTGGATTAGCCTATAGAACTCACAAAGAAACCAAATAAAATACTGTGCAGTTATCAATTCTCATTATGGACAGGCTATTACCAGACCTGATCGATCAACATTGGTGGAATAATTAGTGGAATAAATTGGTGGAATAATAATAATTAATAACAATAATAATAAATAATAATAATAATTAGTGGAATAAATTGGTGGAATAAATAGGGAGGAATGTTTGTTTTTCGACACTCTGAGTATTTTTTTATGAAATTAAAAATGTTGTTTTATTTCCATGGAGGGAATAACCAAAACATACTAGGTTGGGGTTATTTACAGCTTTATTAAGTAGCTTAAAAATTAGGTGGGAAAAAATTATGTCGCTGGCCTCTGTTCTGCGCAATGAGCATACAAAGGTCCGATTAGCCCATGGGGTTAGTTGTAACATTTACTGGTGGGAATAGTTGGAACATGCACACAAAATTGGTCATATTCACCAAAAAACATGCCAAAAACACTTCAAACTTAGACTGCAAGGTTAGTAGATGTTAAAATATTCTGATTCACCAATGTTGCCTAATTTAAATGGGCTGGGATGAAAAATGTCTCCAGAATTTTGGTACCAAAGTTATATTCTCATTTATTTCCATATAGTGAGTCTGGCTTTAATATCACTTGATATATTATAATAGGCATATACCAAGGTATAAATGTGTATAGTTGTGATAAGTTCTCATTTATTTCTTTTGAGCAAGAAGCCATCTTTCAACTAACCCACCACCCGTTCCAACTAACCCCATAGGTGGGGTTAGTTGGAACGCCTATCACCGACACCTCACTGGATTATCTCCTGAAATATGAACAAGAGTAGTGGTTTTATGAACTGTATTTGTGACACACCCAAGTGGTCTCCTAACAGGATAGGCAGTGTTTGCTGAATTCATGTTGTTTCTGAAAAATAGAGATTTTGGTGAAAAACTTCCAACTAACGCCGCTCTCCCCACATACCCTTTTCCAATACGAAGCAAACTTGCTAGTGGAGAAGAAGAATAACACATCAGTGGTGATCCCTGGAATGTTTTATCCATTTTGGGGTAGCCTAGGCCTACGTCTTCCCTTATTTTTTAGTTCGATTGTTCGTTAGCCTAGGTGGTCAACACATGGTCACACCAATAAGCCTTATTCCGGACGACGTATATTGACGCGATCGCAATGCATTGTGGTATAGATTTTGCCGAATTGTAGCCAGAAACATTTTTATTGAATTTTCCAGCAATTTTCGGCGTGTTTGTGATGCATTCATCCTTCATGAGCTCATCATAATGTATTGTTTTTATTATGCTATGGTTTCAATCTGTTGGTTGCTCAAAAACATATTTTATGGATATTTAAAAGTTGACAAAAGTGGGAATGTTGTCTAAAAACGGACTTTTGCCCGTGTTTGAAGCGCCCTGACTAGCCTATATCTGGAATAAGGCTTAGGCTAGGACTATATAACAAGGTGCCCGAATACTGCGGACCTAACAATACGTTCCAATATTACCGTTGCAACGTGTTCTAAAAGCGCTATGAACGAATAACAACATCAGCTACTTATTTTCAAGCATCATATATGCAAAACAGGCTGGTTTTTCATCATCTTCACCAAATAAATGTTAATTTTGTATGATAATTGAAAATTTTAATTTCAAAGACATTTTTAAATGGAATTGTTGTCAATTTACTCCAAGTTCTGTCTCATTCTTAGTCTTTTTTGACTTTCGTTCGGTAGTCTGATAAGTTACATTAGTAGAATGCATCTACTTAATCAGGTGTAAGCTAAGTTTGTTATTTAACCCTTAAATTCTGCTAATAACGCTGATGTTTTTTTTAAGGATATTATCGTATCAATTCTGTAGTGTAGGTATATGTACAAACGTTACCTTGGACAGAACTGTCTGTTCAATAGCTGCATATTTTACAATTTCGACCATAAATATTCATATCAGGATTTTGGATCTGTGTATCAGATGCTAAAGGTTCGGTACAGACATCATCTGAATATTTTTAAGGGATTTTGAAGAAATGTTTGCTGAAAAAAAGCTTAGGGGGCCTAGGCCTAGGTGCGCACTATACGGGCACCTCATGCTATAGGCTAGCCTAGGCCTACTCCATCGTATGTGGCTGAAACCGGTTGAGCTGTGGCAGAAACAGTAAGGTTCTAGTGCTCTTTCAGACTAGTATAATGTTATCGTGATTAATCAATTAAATGTCCGGTCTCCATACAAATATGGCCTAGGGGCCTAGGCTATGCCTATAGCCCTACAGAATTTTGTTGGCTATAGAATGGGCCTAACGTTAGGCTATGCCCATACAAGTAATGAAGTATACGTTAGGCTAGCCTAAGCCGAATATTATTTGCTCAATGGACATTACCATCGATGAAGGAATCGTTTGGTATTCACGTCTATATTCACCAAGGGTCGACCCGATAACTTATGACCAGGTCTGCGCTGGAGTTGAATTTAATTTTCGGTCTACATTTTTGTAAATTAAAACTGAAAAACTCACCGCACCGGGGCTTTACCTCTTCCTACTCGAACTCGACGGTACGCAAGAACTGCACGCAATATAAAGATGTACGTAGGTAGCATGGGGGGACCGAAGTTCGTTCACTTTAACATGTTCGACATCTTGAATATACACAGTGCATATTATGTACGTAAAGGCGGCGTTTAATGTACCACGCGAACTTCGGTGCACTCACTATACTATTACATGCAACATGTACGTTCGGTCAGACGGAACTTTGGAGCCCGCGAATAGTGGTGGAAATTATTACGCAAATTCCACTCAATGCGTTGTATTGAAATAAACGATTTTGTTGACAAGTCAAAGCAAATTCCATGGTAAAGTGAGAAAATTGGATTATTAAACACTTCTATACACTATTTGATTCCCTTACATTACATTTCCCGATAAATGTTCCCGAACTTGTTTATTCATGGATCATGTGCACACTTGTGATAAGTACGATTAGAGCCCCTGTTCGTGCAATTATTTCGAGAACTCCCTCTAGAACCCTTTTTTCTTAGAGTGTACAATTGTATGTTTATGAACTCTGAATATACATTTCCTAATTATTGTAACTCTATCTTGTTAGGCTCTTAGAGATATAGAGAACAAATGATTTAGTTCACGATTCTGTCTCTAATAGTGAATCATTCTGATTGGTTTCTAACAAGTTACCCTACGTCACAGATGGTACCCCATCTTAAAGTAGTTGAATCTTGTGTTTAGTTTTGGGCTTTTTTTATATGCTGTCCATATACTGTGTGTAGGCGTATGTAACTCTCTTAGGATATTCCCTTTGAGAGGTTACAAGTTCATGCAATCTTTGGGAATAACTTTCTTTCTCTGTTGCATATCACCATTAACATACCTGTTGTAATCAATGACTCAGATTTTCCAACAGTTCATAGTCTAATTGTATTTTGTGCTCATATTTGTATTCCCATATGAATTACATAGTGAAAGTGGTTACATTTTGGTTATATTAACTTGTAACCCAGTAAACATTTTGACGTCGGATCGACGTTGGGTTTGGGTCGCGTGAAATGGTCGGACCGACGTCTCCCACGTTTCCGTTTGCAAAGTGGCGCAACGTCGATTCGA
>JAIPMN010138392.1:0-20340 GCA_020650975.1 Apostichopus californicus | reverse complement strand
ATTCAGCACAAGGGCGGCGGAAGCACTTTTAATCTGGGGGGCACCAACGTCGAAGGGCACTTTGCAGAAATTTGATTGGACTGATGCAGCCTGATATTTAGTACCCTTTATAACTGTTATTGTATTATCTTATGTGCGTATACACATCACTCCATCAACGCCCCCCCCCCCCTTCAAGGAAAAATGCATACAACTTTTTTTCCAATCGAAATAGCTTTGAGTTTGACCCACATTAATTCATTAATAGTTCTAAATTACGATTAGATCTCTTACTGAAATATCGCTCAACTAATAAGGTGATCAAGAGTACACTTTTTATGTAGAAAAAGGGCACATTTTTAACCTGAGGAAAAGTGGGGGGGCACCTGCCACCTGTGCCCCCCCCCCCGGTTCCGCCGCCCTTGATTCAGCATCAATGAAAAGTAGAGCCAAAATAACAGTCATGTACAATAAAAGCAACTCGGTCCTTAGTGAATCCAGTTGCGTCTTCATATGTATTTTACCTCCAATCACCACTACTAGTGTTGACTGTAGTCGAACTCCTGATGATACGAACGAGTGGGAGGACGTAGTCTTCTGGTTAGTTTGTGGCATGGCTGAATAAATTATACATTTTTATATACACAAATGGAGAAGTAATGCTAAAGTTGTGATCGAAAGTGACTTGCTATGGATTTGAAAGGCAGATTGACATATATGAGCTGATACTGTACAAGACAGGAAGACGTGGAAATGAAAGTTGATGAGCTTACTTATGTCAGTAGATGCAGTGATTGACATGCAAGTTATGATCAAAAGTAATACTGATACACTTCTATGATAATATAAGAATTAATGATGTTACTGATGGTATAATCTACAACGTTACTGATACGCTGGTTGATGGTACTGATACGCTGGTTTCAACTACAGCGTTACTGATACGCTGGTTGATGGTTTTTTCTACAGCGTTACTGATACGCTGGTTGATGGTTTATTCTACAGCGTTACTGATACGCTGGTTGATGGTTCATTCTACAGCGTTACTGATACGATGGTTGATGGTTCATTCTACAGCGTTACTGCAGAGTTGGGGACGCAAATTTTAGGACTTGAGACTCGACTCGAGACTCTGCTGTCAGAGACTTGGGACTTGACTTGAGACTTGCCTTCAAAAGACTCGGTTTTTCTACTACAGACTTGTTTGTATTTCACAATTTTTTAATCATTAAATAACTTCATGAGTTGATATCGATAATATATAATTATGGTTTCGTGTACGCTCGAATTACGAGCGCCCAACGACGACTACAGGCGTTACCATAACTACCCATTGGCTTGGTTGAATATTCCATCCAGGGCTGCTGTTTGGCTGAAAGTTGGCCTTTTTCAATAAAACAGTGGCTAGCAAATTTTGAGGTAATTTGTTCCGTGGCGTGTGCCCAGGTTTTGCTATTCGGCTGTTTAATTTATACCACATAATTCTAGTGTTCAGCAGCCGAAAATTTGGCAGAATTTCGGTCATTGTTTGACTGATTTGTGTCTGAATTTATTTTGGCGTAAAAAATCAATTTGGCCGCAAAGTATTGATTTCATCTGCAGCCCCGATTCAATCTGTATGCTGCAATCACAATCATGGCGGCGTACGTACCAATTCCGAAGATAGTTTCGTTTGGATACAAACAATACGAGACTTCATCGAAAAAGAGGACTGCTGTATGCACTACATGTAGCATCAAAATATCGGATGGTCCTTCCACCACGTCCAATTTTGTTCGTCACTTTGAAAACCCATTCAAAGAAGTAAGTAAATGTCCTACTTTTTCGTGTAGGCCTAGGCCTAGCCTAATGTTATCGTTATGCTAGCTAGCCACAGGCACTTGACACGATCGATTTAGCCTAACTTAAAGTAAACCTCCAGTCCAGTCCGGGCATTATGGTGCAATATTCCGCAGGAAGTGTAATCCAAATGGGAGAGATGAGAAGAGGGAAGAAACTGCTAAGCCTAGTTACTATTGTATATGCAGTCACGCATGTCCGTGAAGCTTCTTGTAACCACAAAGTGGATGACCAGAGGTCTAATTAGATTATTCTCTCATTTGGAAGGGGCAGGGGATTACCCATATTAAGTAGGGGGGTGAAATTCATTGCCTAACAAGCTGTAGTATGGGTAACTTTGGAGCCTATACGGTCATTTGAAGAAAATGATCTTCGAACAATGAATGATCTCATTTCAATTGTGATCATTTCATACATGTGACAGGTGGAATTCACAGCCTAACACACTGTAGTATGGGTAAATGTGTAGCCTATACCATCTTTGTTAGAAAAAACTTCAGTCAATGTTCATCATCCTTTCATTTTATACGGTACATGTGACGGGTGAAATTCATAGCCTAACACACTGTAGTATGAGTAAATGTGGAGCCTATACAGTCATTTGGAAGAAAAATCTTCAAACAATGATTATTTTCATTCTGATCATTTCATACATGTGACAGGTGGAATTCATAGCCTAACATAAAAACATACTGTAGTATGGGTACATTTGGAGCCTATACCCTCAATAAAACAAACTTCGAACAACTTCCACACACTGTTGTTATTGTTGCTTTTATAGGTTCACAGAGTACACGGCAACCAAAGAAAAGCTGCAAGAGAAACCAAATAGCAAGCAACCATCCATTTCCTATGTCTATAATGTTGGGCACCCGCGTCAACGTGCGATCACAAAATCAATTAGAAATGACTTGATTGTGGCTTGCAACCTGCCACTTTCAATTACTGAAAAAGAGGGATTTCGCCGCTTTCTCTCCGTCCTGGATGATAAGTATTGTCCTGTAAGTCGATCGAGCATCACTGGAAAGATATCCGAAGTGGTTGCAGCAAAGCAGGAGCTTGTAAAATCCTTAATGACCAACCCAGACAGTGTTTCCGCCACAGTGGACATTTGGTCTGACCGCAGGATAAGAGGTTACATGGGGATTACAGCCCACACAATGGATCATGCCACTTGCAAAACCTCACTCAGCCTACTATCAGTCCTCAGCTGTGACCGCTTCGAAGGATCACACACCGGTGAACGAATCAGCGAGAAATTCGAAGCTGTGTGTGACGACTATCAAATCAGGACAAAATTGGACTACATCATTTCAGACAATGCGTCGAACATGAAGAAGGCATTTACTGTATGCTTCCCCACAAATGACACTAATCCTGAAGCATCTAGTGATGTCGATGACCCTTGGGAAGAACTGGACGAAGAGGACACAGGTGTCGTATACATGGTGATGTACAGCAACTGCAGGCAGAAGCGTCTCCAATGCTTTGCTCGCACGCTACAGCTTGTAATTGGTGATGGACTGAAGGGAACAACAGTTATAAATGCTGCTATGGCGAAAGTCTCCAAGTTATGCACCCTCCTTCATTCCAGTACTTCATTCCAAGAGGCTTTCGAAGGTCAGTTTGGAAAGAATCGCAGCATACCTGCAGCAGTGGTGACTAGGTGGAACTCGACTCTACGCCTTGTTAAGTCGGTCATCAGTCTTGAGCACCAGGCCCTATTCTCGCTCTTAGAGAATAAAGGCCATAAGCAGCTTGCCCTAACCGCGCGAGAATGGAGCCAGCTGAACGAGCTAGTGGAGGTGTTGGAACCATTCCTGGATGCCACAAATCTCACACAGGGCGAGAAGCTGGTTACCATCAGTGCGGTATTTTTGTTTGCTCTATTGTGAAAAAACATGTTTGGCGGAATAGATGCAATGTGGTTTAGGGGTAAATTTGCCAGTTGGCAGTAAGTCCTGGAGGCGGTGAAGTCTGACATTCGCCTTAAAATTGAAGGCGATTTTCGCCGTTTATCTGGGGCTGCCTTTTTTGGACGCTGGTGTGCTGGGGAGGGGTTTTTCGTTTCGCTGCGTGCGGATCGTCCTTTTGTAGTTTTTGGAATGTTTGAGTGGGGGGTTGGGCGTTTTGTCTCTGCAGGTCGGCGGGCGTATGTTTTTTTTGGCTCGCTTGACCTGAGTTTCGTTTGTCAGTATGGGATGGTTCGGTAGTGCCGTTTGGCCGTGACGTTTTGTATCCCGCATGGCGGGTCACGTAAAAAGCACCATCAGTGCGGTACTGCCATGCATACTCTCACTTAATCATCACCTCCATGAAATGCACAACCAGGCTCGGTATTTGGATGGTATGGTTACAGAGCTCCAGCAGTCACTACACAAGCGATTCAAAGGCATCTTCATCAATGTTGATATGGAGAAGACCGCTGATGCTGTGCATCCCTTTGATGACCAGGTATACATCATGGCTGCCTTTCTAGACCCGCAATTCTGCCTGTTCTGGTTGGAACATGATGTTCTGGTACCAGGGGATACCAAGGTTGCAGTTGCGGATCGTGTTAAAGGTAATTGCATCAATATAGTATAATTTATCACTCGATAATTATTAGGGACGTCACTCTTTCAGCGATATTGGCATTATATTATTACCGTAGGTAGCGTGGTCACTGGTGTAGTGGTAACGAATGGGCCTTGCACCTTGGATCCATCAGAATCACCCCTGGTCCTGTTCACCTGGAGCAGCTTTTCCATGCGATTTGGCATCACAACCCCAATGCCTCAATCCAAACCCTGCAGTGCTAATACTAATACAGTAGTACGCTCCACTATCCTCTTCGCAGCTTTATGACTAGATCAATCACCTAATTTCAGTGAGTGAATCAGGGTTGCCTGCGCCCTTTCCAAATTTTGATGGGAAGGTCCCCCCCTGTCAAATATTCTAAGGAGAATTCAACAATGAACACGGGGACCCCCCATATCCCTGCAATGGATGTTTTCCAGAATTGGGTATTTAGTGAGGGGGAATTTCTGCTCTACTGAAGAGAACGCCTCCTTCCTTAGCGCCAACCATGGTGTGAATATTATTATAGTCTTCTCTCTTCATGTAGGACACATACACTGACCACATCATATTGACTACTGACCTGACCAGTTGAGCATCCTGTCAAGACACCACACCACGACTGTTTGCAGGTTACAGCAGGAAGCGCCACACGAGTGATGCCAACACATCGACTACAGCAGAGCTATTGAAGTACATCCAGATGTGCGAGGATGGTGCATCTGACAATCATCCCTGTCTGCAATTTTGGGCCATATACAAGCGAGAATTGCCCCACTTGTACCATGTGGCAGTGAGAGTGTTGGCTGTCCCAGCACAGTGCACCTGTGGAGAGAGTTTTCAGCCACGGTGGCATTATAATGCGCCCTCATCGCTCAAGAATCGGTTAAAAAATGCTGTCAAATTTGATCTTCATGAAGTGTAACCGCTCCATATGAGTACAATAACAACTGTTGAAGCAAATATCTGAGCTCACCCCTTCCAATCCCTCCAATACTTCTAGATCAATTTTATAGTCCAAATCAAAAAGTTTGTCAGGGACCGAATTTGCAAACCGAATTAGCCTACACCCTAGCATGATGCATCAGTATCAGTTCTACTACACTTTGCATTGGAAATTTGTGACAAAACAGTGAAAACACAAATATTTGCTTCAACTCTGTTGGCTTGAGACTTACTCTGTTATTTGTTGTATGAGAGCATACTGTATAGTTTCAGTCCTGGTTGTGGTCCAGTTTAGAGACTAACTTTATTTCCAGGGCGAGCAGACTTTCGAAATTTAGCTTCCGGTTTACTGATTTGAGTAATTTCTGGATTTCTCTTCCAAAAGTATGTGAAGTAGAAAACAGGAAGTAACAGTAATGATTGCCAGTTCAAATGAATGTTGTCAAAGAAATAAGAATTCATGTACTTGTTCCTGATTATGTAATTATGTCAAACCTGAAGTTCTCACCTGCATTCGAAATAGCTTTGAAGAATATCGGGCAGTCAGGTAGAATATAGCTGCATGCATTTCTGTGAAAACTTTCAAGACACATGTATTCAATTGTAACAATAACTTTTATTTGCTTTCCTCAAGTTTCACAAGTATCTCTGGTGCTGTTTTACTGTATTTTGTATTTTAGCGTTTTTACGTATCTTGCCAGCTTTGTTTTAAGTCTTATGTCTTAGTATTTGAGTCTGTACTGTACGTATGTTTTATATTGTGAGCAATCAATTGCCCAGCTTGGGATGCAATAAAGAGAATCTGAATCTCAGTTTCCTGGAACACTGTTACATTATTCGTAGCCTGCATCATTGTATTCAAACTTCAAAGACTTGAGACTTGACTTGGGACTTGCTCATAGGGACTTGAGACTTGACTCGAGACTCGACCTCCAAAGACTTGAGAGTTGACTTGAGACTCGCTTAAAATTTTCAAGGTGACTTGAGACTTGCTGGTAAAGACTTGAGACTTTGACTTGAGACTTGCAGCTAGGGACTTGTTGACAACTCTGCGTTACTGATACGCTGGTTGATGGTTTATTCTACAGCGTTACTGATACGCTGGTTGATGGTTTATTCTACAGCGTTACTGATACGCTGGTTGATGGTTTCATCAACAGCGTTACTGATACACTGTTTGATGGTTTGAACTACAGCGTTACTGATACGCTGGTTGATGGTTCATTCTACAGCGTTACTGATATGCTGGTTGATGGCTTAATCTACAGCGTTATTGATACACTGTTTGATGGTATAATTGATGCGTTACTGATGTGCTGGTTAATGGTGTAAATCTCGATGCATGTATATTAGAAAATGAAGGTTGGATCGATTTATATAAGATGGTTGAGTGAATGAAAGTGATATTCATTGGCTGGAAAAGGACAGCAGAGGAATTACCAGCAGAAATAGGTCCAGCAACTTGTGGGAAATCTGCAATGATAGGAAAGAGAAGAACATTAAACTTCAGATCAAGGAACAATTAAAATGTGAGTTAATTTAAATTATATTCACTTGTATCACAATATGAGATAAAATTATTTCAGAACATCTGATAAACAGACTATTAACATAAAATTTGAACAATTAAAAAGTATCACAAACAATTTGCTACCAATCAGCTGTCACAAAATTTCAGTTTTAGTTAGGGCACTGAATCGTGTTGATGATGTGACCTCATGTTAACAATTTAAATGATACAAATCTATTTAGAAGTTGAGAGTTGTATATAAGTGACATATCATTTGATGTAGTGAGGGCTATTAAAATGTAACTATACAGTTTGAAAAGAGTTGCAAACTATAAAACTAAGTAGAATTTCTAAATTCTGTAATCATGATTTTACCATCTGCTTTGAAATTACCTGAGCAGGAGTGTGGTTGGCAAGGTGATGTTGCTCCAGTTGATGCTGAGAAAAGTTCACACAATCAAGTTCAGACACATGGTTTTTAAATTGTGGAGTACGTGACTGGGCAATGAGTGACAAACTGCAATAGACACTGAAACAAGAATATATTTTAAAATTTATCACAACAATGGTTCTAGAGCACCATGCTGTATGAACATGGACGCCCTATAAACAAAAGCATTCCAATAAAGTTCAATCCTGAATCTGGGAGTTACTGCAGCATTCCTCAAATTGTAGTTTGTCTTATTGTACAGAGAGTTTATTGCACAATGGAGTGGGTGTCCTTCATTTCTATGAATGTTATTTAGTAACCTCTCAAATTCCTTCCTAGCAGCCGTATTAAACTTTATCTTTAAGTAGGTTATGATTTAATCCAAAGATTCTCTCACAGTATCTCAGGAAACTTAATAATCTTTTCTTATCTTTCATTTGGACAAAGTGATACCAGACCGGGACAGTATATGATATTTGGCAAGATAGAGGCCTGAAACACCCTTTCCCGTATATGGACAGGAAAGTGAGGAGCAATATACACGTGGTTGAAGCGGTCCCTGTCCCGGCCTCTGACACCGTACCACCTGATGCTCCTGTCATCGCCCCAGTGTCCGACACTAGCGCCCCGGTGGAGGCTTTGTTCACCCTTTCGTGTCCCTCTCCCCTGATCGAACTTGCCGAGACTGCCAGCCTGCCCACTGAGGCAGAGCAGGACAAAACGGCGGAGATGGTACAAGCGGAGTGGCATGCGGCGCAGGATGCCGCTTGTACTTGTTCACCGATAGCGGGCGTAGCTACCGGTGATACTAGTCGGGCACCGAGTCAACCGGCCCAAGAGACATTAAGTGGCCCAGATTCTGACTCGCCAATGGAGGACTGCACTACAGCCTTATTAGTTGTGGCTAAGGAGTCCTCCGATTGGTTTGACGAGACGAAACAGGCCACTGATCTCATTGACTCGAGTGGCCCTTCCACCCTAGCCGCTTCCGCTTTACCGGACACGATGCTCGCTAGTGGACCTCCTGTTCCTGACAGGGAGGTCCACTCGAGCAAGGTTCACGAGGAGCTAAGAACTCTGCTAGCTCGTAGGAAAAGGGGGAACACTGCCAGGGGCCTGAAAAGACCCATATTGGGAAAACTTCGCAGGTAATGCGCAAGCCTGTCGTCTACTATCGGGACGGCGTACCCCGGATGAATATTGGAGTGAGTTAGTTGTTAGGTGTGGGGGGGGGGTGGTTGTGTGGTCGTTACATAATATGGGTTGGGGGGGGGTTCTGTTTGTGGTTTGGAGTTGGCCTTTTGGGGCTGGTTTGTAGAGCTTTCTTGTTTTGGTTCTATTGGCCTTTTGGTCCGTGTCCTTTTCACGTTACGTTGAACGCTGCATTGTATACGTTTGTGGGTTGGTGAGAGTTTTCTGTTTTCGGTTGGGTTTTGGTAATTGTTTAACAGACTGGGATTGTTTTTGGTTTTGTTGACCTTTGGTCCGTGTCCGTTTTCTTTGCACGTAAAATGCACAGTGATAAAATCCTGATACTCATGCTGATTTTGCTGCTGGGAGCCTTTGGTGATATTTCACGATAAAGCAGTGTCATCAGCATATTTAATTACTGAGCAATTAGAATTAGAGCGAATGCAATCTGTATAAATTGTAAACAATAGGGCTGATAGAGGGCCTCCTTGTGGAACTCCTACTCTGATTTCAGAAGTTCTTGTATAGCCTTTGTCTAGTTTAACTTGTCTTGACCATCCCTGCATGAAATCCCTGAGCCAATGAGTGAGCCATGGCTCATCGATGAAGTTACACAGGTCATTTAGTAGACGATTGGGCAGGATTGTATTGAATGCACTTGAAAAGTCCAGAAATAGGACTTTAGATATTGTCGTCTGTTTACAGTTTAGCCCAGACACTATGCCATGGACAAGGGTGAGGATTGCATCAGTGCACGAGATAACTGTTCTGTACGCAAACTGATTTGGATCACCATGCTCATCAATGGATTGTGTGACATACGAAAGTAATAACTTTTGCATACAATTGAACCCTATGCTTGATATATCAATTGGGCGATAATCATGTACTGAAGCAGGGCTGCCAATTTTGGGCACAGGAGTAGTTTTGGCATCTTTCCAGTCAGATGGAATAATACTCTGTTTGATACTTTCATTGAAAATGACTGTGAAAATGTCAGCAATTTCATTTGAGCAATATTTAAAAACCCACCAGGGAATGTTATCAATACCTGATGCGACACCTCGCTTGACAAGTCGAAACTGTATTTTAACCTGATCTCGTTCTATTCCAGGAGTGTCATTGACAGAGCGGTGCGGTAAGTTCAGAGTAATGTCCTTTATAACCGCACTGTTGAATCGGCCGAAGCGGGTGTCTAGCTCAGATCCAAGCTCCCTCGATATGGTGACCTTGTTATCATTTTTGTGAGGATTCCGCACTGATTTCAGAAAGTTCCATAATGCGTGGAATCCGTAGCTATCCTCTCGAAGTGTTCACTCCTCTTCCTATAGATGTATCTATTGATAGTCCGCTGCAACCTATTCCGTTCTGCGTTGTTCCCCACCTCAATTGCCTTCCTTTTTCGTTCTTCCATTCGTCTAATATTATAGTCGGCCGGTAATCTCTTCATCATTTCCGCAGTTGGTATAGTTCTAGTTGGAACGCAAATGTCCGATACAAATTTAATTTAACATGAAACCACTTCGGTCAGTTCGTTGAGTGTAGGGCAGGTTTCCGTGAAGATATTCCAGTCCGTAGAGGCTATGGTCTCACGAAGAATACATAAATTGTTGTCTCTAATGTCCCTTTCCCTTCTCCTGGGTCTCTGCTTGGTCTCTCTGTGCTTCTCCGTATACTTAGGCATGAGACAAATTGAGTAGTGGTCCGACGGTCCGATGGGATGGCGTCTTGTTGCCCTGTAGTCATGATTGTTGAACAAGTAACAGTAACAACAGGAAATTCCACTATCAGTGTATTCTGCTAGTATTGCGTCAAAGAAGTTATGGCGTGTAGACTAAACGCTTTATGGTCACCGTGGCACAATCTAAGAAGCCTGGGCTTTGCACTCGATCTCAAGCTATAAATGTTATCGAGAATGCGAATAAGCATATCTGTCAAAGCAAAATGTATAGCCTATCTTTTCACATTTCCTGTTATTTTCTAATACAGAGTTCAGCAATATTCGTAGTGAAATTATATGTGGAAGGTTTTGTTGTGCTTTTACGAAAGTTCGGCATATCGTTTAGGCTTTGTAGGTCTAGAACATTCGACCTTTGTTACTCGATAAATTCATGCTGGCTCAGAATGCATTCATTTCAGCTGGTAGGCCTGCGCATAACAAATTGAAGAAAAAATATATATATCCCCTGATGATCAGCTAATTGCGGTACATTAAGATTCCTAAGCAGCGTTTATACTACTTTCTTACTGTGGCGGGAAATTAGTGGTAACCCAAACAGCGATGATCACGGGCAACCTTACAAGTGTATCACGCCATATCTTTCACCATTATTGTTTGTTGTGGGGTTTTTGAAATTTTATTTCGGACCATAGTCTGAATGACGTGAAACGAAAACACTGCAAGTACTATAAAGTTTCGACATAATACTTCGGAATACCTCATCGTCCGACAACATACTTTCCTTCTACATGTTGTACAGGAAAATATCGTTAATAATAATAATAATGGGCTTTGCCGATTATCTGGACGTCTTCAAGAAAGCGGCTGAAACTGTATACTATATGTATGCGGATATATGCGGGCAGCTATACACAGTGCACTACTCAGCTATGCCTTACGTCATTCCTTCATTCTGTTCAATGGCACTTTTCACTATGCACGAAGTACAGTATGTTATGGGTGTGATCAGCGGTGCCCTACCCAAAAATGTTGTTTGTTTTGGCGTTCAATAGCGCGTATAGTGGGCGGGGCCCCAGCGATTGAATAACATGTGCCTTAACGTTGCAAGAACTAAAAGTCAACTGTTTTTCCTCTCTCCGTCTCACAGGTAAGATGATGCTTAAATCCCTTTCATGTCAATATGAAAGTATTACTAGGTTGTTGATTACATATTTGTCGTTATTAAAAGTGTTTCATTATGACGGATGGTCTAGATTTGCCATCGATACAAGAGAGTTAATATTCCTTATAAACGAGACCGTCAGGTTTGCATGTAGGATGTGTCTGTCTTATCATGGGCCTACGTATATTCGCATAACAATTGTTTGTCGTTAAATTTAGATTAGTGGTACAAAATCATAATTTACACGAGTCATATCAGTACAAAAGTGATTTATTTCTTGATGTTGTTAATAATAGTATATTATATGTATCAGGATGCCGTAGATGTGACATTTTAGGTAATTTCTTTGTACGTAATGTTGCTCAGTGACCTAACGTTATGAATAGGCTTGACGTGTACATTTGGTCGTTAGAACTGTCCTGAGGGGTGACGTCATTGCTAGTAATAAGAGTAGGGGAGTAGGGTCCCTGCTGCCAGTGGGATCGAGAGATCCGGGTCTTAACAAATTGGCGACCCTGCCAGGACTGAAGTAACCACTAAATTAGACCACAATGGAGACGGACCAAAGCACCTCAGCCGATGATGCCGCCGAAACGGATATGAGGGAAACTGTAAAGATGTATGAGCGGAAGCTCAAGGACTTGGAAGCAGAGTTTGAAAGATGTCTAGGGGAACTTAAAGTGACCACATCAACCTCCGAGAAGGAAAGTCACCCTCCCACAGATCATGCTCTGCCATACAAGAAAGAGTTCAAGATACAAGGACAGATCGGGGACCCTGGGCAACGTGACAAGCTAGCATTCATGTCTCTGGTCCACTCCTAACAGCAGCGATGATAATGATGTCGTGCTGTTTGACTCAATAAGAAAAGCTGCTAAAGGTGATGTTGTTATAATGGGCGACTTTCATTTTCCTGACATTAATTGGATAGATGGTTCTAGTAGTAGGAAGGGTAGTAATTTTCTAGATGTTGTGCAAGATTGCTTTTTACATCAACATGTTACTTTCCCTACCAGGGGGATAACATCCTGCATCTTGTTTTGAGTTCTAATCCAAGCAATGTTGTTGTGATCATGATATACTATTTTTGGATGTTGTTTGCAAAGTCGTAAATTCTGTTAGCAATGAAAAAGTCCCTGATTTTTGGAGATCAGATACAGAGGCAATAGAAACTTTACTAAAGGGTATAGATTGGATTAATTTGTTTAGCGATATGAGTGCTTCTCAGTCTTGGATTTGTTTTGCTGATAAATTAAAGGTCATTATGGAAAATCATGTTCCGTGGAAGAATCGTCGTCGTAAAAGCAGTATGCCTCACTGGATGAATAACAAAGTTAGATGTGCAATTAGGCAAAAACGTACAATGTGGAAGTTGTTTAGGAGGACTAAATCTGAATCTCTTTTGGCAAAGTTGAAAATTCATCAGCTGAAGGTAGAATGCTTAGTCTCTGTTGCAAAATTGAATTTCGAAAAAAGCATTGCCCTAAAAATTAAGGATAACCCAAAGGCCTTCTTTTCTTATGCAGGTCAAAGCAGAAAGTTAAAGATGCAATTGTTTCTCTTAGGGCACCACAGGCTGATAATATAGTTACTGATAGTCAGGATCTTGCAGATCTTTTGAACAACTATTTTGTGTCGGTTTTCACAAGGTAAGATACGAGTAGTATTGCAGATTTTCAGGGGGCAGTGATAGGCCTAAACTGGATACGGTCTTATTTTCGGATGAGGTTGTCTTAAAGGAGCTACTTCGTCTAAATGTTTGTAAAGCTTCTGGACCGGATGCAATCCATCTGTATTTGTTGAAGACTTTTGCACACCATTTCTGCGTTCCACTCTCGTTGGTTTTTAGTAGGTTATGTTCCTAGGGACTGGAGATGTGCTAATATTACCCCAATTTTCAAGAAGGGTGATAAGTCTAAGCCCTGTAATTATAGGCCCGTTAGTCTCACTAGTGTAGTTTGTAAGGTCATGGAGTCTATTGTTAAAAGGTCTATGGTCTGTCACTTCAGCAGTCAGTCTTTGATCAGAGAGTCTCAACATGGCTTTTGTCAAAAAAGGTGTTGTCTCACTAATATCCTTGAGTTTATTGAAGATGTAACAAGTTCACTAAATAGGCAGAAGTCTGTAGATGTTATGTTCCTGGGTTTCCAGAAGGCCTTTGATAAAGTTCCCCACCAGCGTCTTTTACTTAGGCTGAAGAGTATGGGTGTCAATGGGAATTTACTGTCTTGGATCGGGAATTGGCTTGGTAATAGGGAACAGAGGGTGGTAATTAAAGGCTGTGCTTCTTCTTGGCAGAACGTTACTAGTGGGGTTCCACAAGGGTCTGTATTAGGTCCCTTGTTGTTTGTTGCCTATATAAATGACATCGACGGAGATATTTTGTGTAAAGCTATGAATTTTGCTGATGACACAATTGTATTGTGAGGTCTCTTCCAAAAGCGATTCTGAGAAATTTCAAGCCGATTTGGATAAGATTTTTTCCTGGTCTCAGGGGTGGCAAATGCTTTTTAATATTGATAAATGTAAGGTAATGCACATTGGTAGTAGTAACCAAAAGTTTACATACAATCTTTATGGTGTGGAGTTACAGGAGGTCTCTGTTGAAAGAGACCTACGTATCTACACTGACTCATCTCTGCAACCTTCTAAACATTGTCTTGAAGCTGCTAAAAGAGGTAATAGGGTTTTAGTTATGATCAAGAGGAACTTCAGTTTTCTGAAAGAGGACATCGTAGTTAGGCTTTTTAAGTAGTTGGTTAGGCCTCATCTGGAGTATGCTGTGCAGGCTTGGAACCCTTACTTTGCTAAGGATAAGGAAGTACTTGAAAAGGTCCAGAGGAGATCTACTAGGATGATTAGGTCCTTAAAGAGGGTTCCTTATTATAGGCGGTTACAACTGTTGAATCTCACCAGACTGGAGCTTAGGAGGTTACGTGGGGACTTGATCCAGGTTTTCAAGATTGTGTATGGTTTCGACAATTTATCCTTTACCGACTTTTTCTTGTTTGCTAACAGTAGTTGTACTAGAGGTCATTGTCTTAAACTCCAAAAGTCGCATAGTAGGATTAATATTCGGCATAACTTTTTTTTATAATAGGGTTGTGAATGAGTGGAATGGTTTGCCTGAGAAAGTTGTACTTGCAAGTAGTGTCAATGGGTTTAAGAATGCTTTGGACAAGCACTTTAAGCATTGTAATCGGGTCTGAGTGTTTGTGTCTTCAGTATTTTTCTCTCTATAGGGTCCTCGATGGGGACTTAAGTGTCCCTCCTGATCCTGAGAAAGAAATTGTACAGGCTGTAGTTAGACTATTTGGAGGGACGGGGACGACTTAGACCTTCCCATTACCAGACGTCTGCTGAGGGCTCATTTCCAGGAGCGGGGAGCCACTGAACTGTATCAGGAGTTCTGTGGTATATCACAGGGTAGAACTGAGACGGCCCAGAATTTTGTAGCAGAGAGTACTCTTCGCATCAAAATATGCCAAATTCAAATATGATCAAACCCTTGTAGAGTCAATGTTTGAACATGCAGTGTCAACTGGGTTGTCGAATGCCGAAGTCAGACAGGAGGTAAAGAGTGCTTTCTCCAGCAACATATGCGGCGAGGAAGACCTGCTGGAGAGGGTAAACCAAGCATCCCATTCCGAGACAGAAAGGACGAGGAAGATGCAATTGAAGAAGCCTGTCACAGCTTCAGTTGAAATGACAGGTAATGACCGGCACAAACCCGAAGTAAAGAAAGAGAACAGCCCAAACTTGTACGAAGAGGTACAACTATTGAAGACACAAGTGGCTGAAATACACAAGGCCATAACAGCAGGGGGAAGGGCGAAAACGTTTGAGAGGAGGCCCCGAGGATGCTCCGATTGTCAACAGGATGGTGTAGGAGACAGTTGCCGCCACTGTTATAAATGTGGTAAATTTGGTCACCTATCCAGGGGATGCTTGGCAGGTAATCAACAGGGAAACGTCAACAGGTCTCCTCTGGGGGACGAGAAGGGACCTCAGGCGATGTCCATGCAGTAAATGTAAATGGGCTTGAGCTTGAATGTCCCGACTTGCTTAGACAGGTTGCTATGAATAAAGATTGTTGACCTAGTGGGTGAAAGGTGCGTTGTTAATGGAACCCTCAACGGGATTGATAGTGAAATGCTGTGGGATACAGGTTCAGCAGTATCTTTAGTCTCGGACAGTTGGGTCAAATGTCACCTTTCTCATGCCGAAATAAGACCAGTTGAAGAGCTCCCAGAAGGACAACATCTTGATTTAAAGGCTGCAAATGAGATAGAGATGCCGTACCTTGGGTGGATCCTAGTGGAACTTCGCATTGGTACCAAGAGTCTTGGGGTTCCAATGTTGGTGTATCCTGGGAGTATGAAGTCACCATTGATTAGGTACAATGTCATCGAACATCTCATGGGAAACTGCCAGAAAGGCTCTAAGATAAGTACCCTTGTACAAGCAATTCCAGGAAAAAAGAAACAAGATGTTGAAGATACCGCCTAGGGAATGGAGGGATGTGGAATGCATAACAAAATGTGAACTGAATCATTATGGGAGGAACCGAGGGTGTCCTTTGTTGTTTTTGGAATGTTTGAGTGGGGGGGTTGGGCGTTTTGTCTCTGCAGGTCGGCGGGCGTATGTTTTTTGGCTCGCTTGACCTGAGTTTCGTTTGTCAGTATGGGATGGTTCGGTAGTGCCGTTTGGCCGTGACGTTTTGTATCCCGCATGGCGGGTCACGTAAAAAGCACACCTGCGACTTCTGTACCAGAGGGGCTGCTCATCCCTGAGACGGTAGTCAAAATGCCACAAAGACGTCGTGTAATGCTACCAGTGTTGAACTGTTCTAACAATGACATACAGTTGCCAAGACGTATGGTTATCGGAAACATTGAGCCATTCCGGTACATTGGTAAGGTGGCTAATGGCAGACACGCAACCCTACATGGAGGTTGTATATCTTTAGACGTGAATACATTGGATAACTCTGTACCAAATGCTAATGTGACCAGTGATCAGTCCAGTGAAGATATTGACGAGTGGTGTCCAGATGTGGACTTCACATGTCTCACACAAATGCAAGAAGATGATGCAGAGAAAATGCTGAAGGAAGATTGTAGAGCATTTTCAGAGGATTCCATGGATACAGGAAATTGTCCCGACTTGAAGATGATCCAGAACCAGTCTAGAAGAACTATGCAAGTATGTAGTGACTATGATATTTAGCCGGGTTTCCCAGTCTGGGACCTGTATAAAAGGAAAAAGGCCATGTGTTTTCAATGCACACTATTGGAACCGCGAAGCAACCTACCAGTATAGTATTTACAGCAACTCGCGTTTACCTCCAATCCAGCCAAAGTTAATCTCCTTCCGCGAGCAATCATTTACATATACCTATAGCCTATAAGCAATCTATTTTATAAGTGACACCATCATACAGTCGCTCGGAAGTAAATCTCCAACGCTTATTTATATTGTTCCAGTTCCATTCCGCCATCTAGCTAGTCTTTCGCGTAGGTAGCCTACCGGTATACCGACTCTACGGTTGGCGCTGAGACTAGCGCTACCGAACGGTCGAGTATAGCCTAACGCGCTATTACATCGTCGCTAGCTGGATATTCACCAACGCGGGATATTCCTAAGGATTTACGCGAGTGTTTATTGTTTTACCACTACGAGATATATTACCAGAAGCTTCGAAGAACGCATTAGGGGTAAGTCATAACCTCTACCCTTAATTATTATAGACATAAGTATTCCTCGTCCACTTTTTCAAAGAAGTTAAGGAATACTTGGAAGACCTTCTAGCAAGGGACTGGATAACAAAGTCTAATTATTCTTCACCTGTTGTCTGCGTCAGAAAGCGTGACGGGTCGTTACGCCTATGTGTCGACTATAGAGAATTGAACCGTAAAACAATTGATGATCGTCAACCAATTCCAAGAATCCAGGATATCCTTGATGGCTTGAACGGTAGCTCCTGGTTTAGCACTCTCGATCAAGGTCGTGCTTATCACCAGGGATACATCGACCCAAAGAGTCAACCACTTACAGCATTTGTGACACAGTGGGGCCTCCATGAATGGAAAAGAATACCCTTCGGGTTAAAAAACGGCCCAGCGGAATTCCAAAGGTACACGAGAGATGCCTGGATGGTCTGAACAACGACATTTGTTTTGTATATTTAGATGACGTGCTTGTCCACTGCAGCACATTTAAAGAACACTTGGAGAATCTGAAAGTACTGGCCAGACTACAGCAACATGGGATAAAGCTTAAGGCCAGTAAATGCAAACTCTTCCAGAGACAGGTCAGGTACTTGGGCAGACTAGTCACTGAAGAAGGACATAAGTTGGACCCTGCAGATCTTGAACCAGTCCTTTCACTCAAGATAAGAAACCATCAACAGTTGGGGAGTTGAGGAAAATGGTAGGGTTCATGGCTACTACAGGAGCTACATTCAAAACTTCTCTTCAAGCTGTTACACAAAAACCCAGTAGCAGAAACCAGAGGAAGAACAACCATCTACCCAACTCGAATCAGAAGATAGCCTGGACTGAGGAGCATCAGGAAATTGTATGTAGCCTGATTGACCTACTAACGAGACAACCAGTTATGGCATTCCCTGACTTCTCTAAGCCATACATTCTCCACACCGATGCATCGTTAATGGGGCTTGGAGCTGTACTCTACCAGGAGCAGTAGGGGTAATTGCATATGCCTCCAGGACTCTCAGTGCTCCAGAGAAGAATTACCACTCCACAAAACTTGAGTTCCTGGCACTGAAGTGGGCGGTGACGAAACGCTTTCGAGATTACCTAACATACGCAAAGCACTTTGTGGTTTACACAGATAATAATCCCCTCACTTACATAATGACAACAGCACGTTTAAATGCAACAGGTCAGAGGTGGGTATCAGATCTTGCCTCATTCAGATTTGATATCAAGTATCGACCAGGGCACAGTAACCAGGATGCCGATGTGTTATCAAGGATGCCCTTAGAGACCGACATGAACGAGTACATCCAGGAGTGTATTGCAGAAGTTCCGGGATGTGCTCTCCAGACAATTTCAGAGTGTGCGGCAGCAAATGTACAGGGAACATTTGTGTATGCAGACTCACTGCTGATATAGACCTGTGTAATATCATGAACTTTACCACAGATCACGAAGCGAGTCTCATTGAACTGAAGGAACTAAAGGCTGCTGAAGCAAAGTCCTTGAGTACATGGAAAAGGGGACACAGCCAACTTACAATGAGATGTGTCACGTGGGCGTGGAACGAACACTGGACTATTAGACCCACATGGCGAAAGAGGTTGAGTTCTTTGTAAGAAAACAATGTCAATGTATCAAACAAAAGAAACCAGCAAGACATGTAAAGAGTCCTCTTGTGCCAAATGTGACAAAAGAACCCTTCGAATTGGTATCTATTGATTACCTACATTTGGAGAAAAGTAAAGGGGGATATGTGCTTTTTCGTGACCCGCCATGCGGGATACAAAACGTCACGGCCAAACGGCACTACCGAACCATCCCATACTGACAAAAGAAACTCAGGTCAAGCGAGCCAAAAAAACATACGCCCGTTCAATTTTAAGGCGAATGTCAGACTTCACCGCCTCCAGGACTGCCTGCCAACTGGCAAATTTCCCCCTAAAAACCACATTGCATCTATTCCGCCAAACATGTTTTTTTACAATAGAGCAAACAAAAATAATGCGGTGCAACACCGCAACCGAACAAACTGGAGGGTCTACCCCATATAAAATAAAGCCCTACCCTACCGACCATGAACGGTCTCCCGTAAGACGGTCGGTCCAGGTCTGGAACCACTCCCATAAGTTTAATACAAAGCAACAATGCAAAAAAACATGAGCGGTACTCTCTAAGCCAGCGGTCGCCAAACTGTGGGACGCGTCCCACTAAGTGGGACGCCTGAAAATTTTGGTGGCACGCCTAGCTTTTTGAGAGAGAAAAAAAAAAAATAAAAAAACTAAAAAAATTCAAAAACGCTGAGACACGATCAATTTTTTTAACAAGTACACACCATTTTCATTGCAGATTGCTGTCATTTTTGTAGCATATGGCACACATATATGCTGTTGCGCAAAGTAAAGATGTGGTATGCAAGTATTGCTCGTTTGTCAACACGTGAACAACGTTATTTCTCGGAATCAGCGTTCCATGTGTTATACAAGTAAACAAACTATGAACACGCTGTCTTCCGAAGATATTTCTTCAGAGTTGACAGTTTCTTTGCAGACATGCCTGGCGCCTGCGTTGATGAATTTGTTATACCACGGTATATGTATAGCCTATAATCAAGACAATCTTCTCAAAGTGTCTTCGACCCGGATGATAGAGGTGAGTTGTCTTTTTCTCTGCGAGCTTTGGGAGATCATTGATTGTTCACTTCCTAACTATTACAGGCCTAGCCGCCCAATATATGGAGTTAGCTCATTACCGGCCGTGCGATAGTGCACGTTATTGTACTAGGGCTAGCCAGTGTGTTATTTTGCAAAGTACTACAAATGGGTAGAATAGCTGTACACGCTTCTGACGTAGTGATCCTACTGTTGCTATTTGGTTGGTGTGCTGATGGCACATATCGGGTGGTGGGACTACGGTTAGGATCTCACTATGTTCAAATTCCCTGTATATGGATTATCTCTCCGCTGAGCATCAAAAGGGCCCGCATTAGCCGGTATCGCATCGCAATTAGCGCTACGATTGAGCGTATTACTGCGACACACTTTGTTTTTTGGATCGCAAATTTGCGATACAAGTGTGTGAAGATTAGGTCGATTTTCCTTACTATCCGCCAAGCATCTGATTTGCACACTCAGACCAAGATATATTGACGTTGAAATAATTATGGTAAACCAATGTACGATATTTTGTCCATGAAGAGGTCAAAACAATATCAACGATTAACCTGAAAATCGCACAAATCCCAGCACAATGCATGCACCTTGCAAACTTTTATACTGTGGGTAATGGCTATCTAATAACAGCCGCCCGTACGTCGGCCCGCGC
>JAIPMN010138217.1:0-22924 GCA_020650975.1 Apostichopus californicus | reverse complement strand
TGAGCTGACAATTTTTTTTTGAATGACCTAGATGGTCTTAGTAACTTTAAGGGGTCAAACCTTCTGGGCTAAATGGGGTGAAATCATATGGGACAGGCTCCCAGACTATAACGTTTGAACAATTTATTTTTCCTTTGAATAGAGGTTAATATACCCTTTGTGATCCAAGGATGTTTCTTTTTACCTCTTTTAGTTATTTTACGGTATGGAAAGCAATCATTATAAGTTGAATCTAAAATTTTGTAAAATGTATCATAAGCAACATTGACGTCATGTTTATCGAGGACATCGTCCGAATAGTTTTCTTTGATGCTTGATACAAATCGTCTTATATTATTAGTAGTACAATTTCTAGCGTGTACAGGGCTCTTTGGTATATATTTTCTTGCGGCGACTTTAATAAAAATGGGTAAATGATCACTTAGATCAGTAATCAGAATTCCTGATGTAATGGTAGAGGTAACATTGGTGATGATATTATCAATTAAGGTGGCTGAAGTACCACGAATACGGGTGGGCTTGCTAATTGTTGGTGTGAATCCATATGCGTAAACAGTGTTTAAGAAACTAGCGGATTTGTGTTTGTTGGTTAGATCGATATTATAGTCTCCCATGATATAGGATTTAAATTTGGTATGCTTTATGACGTTAAGAATACATTGTAAATGAACATTAAAGTCATCTATCGAACCATTTGGTGGTCTATAGATTACGCCAATAATACATTTCTCTTTATTACTAGGTGTTGTAATCTCAACAAATATAGATTCAATCGACGGATTGAATATCGACAGGTCCGGTCTATGTTTGAAACTCAGGGTATTTTTAACAAATAAACATACCCCGCCTCCTCTTCGGTCGCTGCGATGTTGTTCTATTAACGTGAAATTATTCATGCTTATTAGGGGTGAGATACTGTCATTTAGCCAAGTTTCTGAAAATCCGATAATTGAGAAATCATCTCTGAGTAGAGAGAGAAAAGTTGTAATATCATTTAAATTTTGATTCAAACTACGACTATTGTGATGAAAAATAGATAAATCATCATGACTAGGGAGATTATTAAATGATGTAATGTCGTAATGCATACATGAGATATTGTGTTCTATTAAAATAACAGCATTGAATTTATCAGTATGTTCTAGCTCGTTCGGGTGACTTTGTCTCCGGTCAGCTTTCGCAGTAGTAACTGGTAGCGCCATCAAAATGAATATATTTGTTATGAGGTTCATTTCTGCAAAGTTTCAGTTGAGGTAGCCCTTGGTTTCACGTTGGTCTCACCTGGTCTGTAATTCCTCGCTCTACTCAGGTTTTGGATTAGCGTTTTCTTCTTGTACTTGACCGTAGTGAACTGCTCTGCATCACATGATGACATTTGCCTTTTGGGGGGTTGTGGATTTTCTGTTGTCTTGTTGATTTCATTAGTAAATAAAACCTCTGCCTTTTGCCTGCTTCCTGATATTCTTTGTGTCGGTATGGCTGCCTTTTTTTCCTTTTGCGAAGTTTTCTTACCAGTCTTTGGTTCCTGTTGTTTGTCTGCGTTTGCTCGGCTGTGTTCCATTGAAGATGTCTTTTGTTGGATGTTTTGGGGCGGGTCCATGCTGTTTTGATCTGTATTAGCCTGGTCATGCTCTATTGTGTGCTCAGATCTGTCTGCGGTTGTCTTGGGATTGACTCGTTCATTGGTCTCATCGCCATTGTATTCATCGTCTTCTTCTGTTCTTTCCGGACAATTGAAGCTTTTATGCCCGAGTCCCTGACAGTTAAAGCATACCACAGAAGGGCAATTTGCTTCTCTATGACCCTGGGTTTTACAAATTCGGCAAACGTACTTTGGGCAGTTTTTCTTGATATGATCTGTTCCCAGACACTGATTACATACCTTCGATTGACTGTTATGTTTTAGGCGTATGTGTTCGCCGTTTATAGTAACGGCGTAGGGTAGGCTCTTAACGTCAGCGGGCAGCTCCAATCTTACGTAGCGTATCCCATTTTCAATTTTCGGATAGTCAGGGTATGAATTTCGATGCCAGTTACTTTTAAGGGTACAGCCGAATTCGGATAGTTTCTCAGAACAATAAACAATAAACAATAATATAAGTTTTAAACATAATAATAATATAAGTTAATAATATAATATACCGTAAGTTTTAAACACAGGAATGATATTTCTGTGTTCAATGACTCTATTGAGTCTTTATTCGTTGAAGTAGAAATCAGCCACCTAAGAAAAAAGTACATTGTTGGCGTAGTCTACAGACCTCCCAACAGCTCATTGGATAGATTCATTTCACATATGAACGATATTCTAACCATAACTTCTAACAGCCGTTCCACTACGTACTTAATGGGCGACTATAATATTGTTACGCCCTGGGTTGTTCGGGATGCGTGTACCCCGTATTTCGAACGCGCCCAGGGCTACTAAGAATATGTTTCCCCGTTTGTTTGAATAATTTACCCCGCAATTTGTTGCTTATTCATTCATCATTCCATTTACTTTTGTTTCATTATGCAGGTCTCTTTCGCTCTCCCCGTCGTCTGCCATCTCCAGCATTCCAGGCATTCGCTCTTTTATTACACGAGTTGTTCTGTTTAGCGTGTATCTATTTTACTATCACTTGCTCTCTTTACCTTGTTTAATTAAGACGTTGTTTTTCTTATGTATTTTGTGTTGTTCGGGCAGAGAACTGGAGACCAGCGGCGAGCAGCACGGCAATTACAGTACAGTATTATTTTAAAGGCAAAGTTTATTTATTTTAGAGAGCGGGTCCGGGAGTGAAGGCTGACTACGGGCGCCATTCCTTTTGTATTATACAACTAATAAGTTCCCGTCCTGGTTGGCTTCTTTGCATGTTATAGACTCCGGAGGTAGGGTCAAATTAGGGCTCTCCCCGGAGGTATTGCAGAAGTTAATCGGGGCGGGACCACACTTAGGCAGTATTTGTTTAGTCTGCCGTTGGCGCCCCGTGTCGGGTATTCACTCTCGTGATTCTTAAGAGCCGTGCTGCCCACGCCCTGGTACGTAGTTTATTTGTTATTTATTTAAATTGAATCCCTGCCCGTTGTTTGCTTTTATATTTGTATACGGCAGAAAGTCACTGCCTTATTTTTGTTAAGTGTATGTTTAAAGTTAATTAAGCTATTAATTTGTTGATTTGAGACCCAGTTCTCTTTAACTATATTCTTCTCTCTTTTTTGTGTGTATTGGTTCAAGCCCTGCTAGCATAAGTCTTCGCCTCCCCCCTTCCCCTGCCCTGACATCAGGTGGCCTCCAGCTGCCTGATTTCCCACGCTACCGCTCGGCCGGGGTACAGATTTGTTTTGATGATTCTAAATCAGCTAAATTCTCAATCTTTTATACGTAAACGGATTTTATCCCACTATTATTAAGCCAACCCGTGTAAGCAGTACTTCTACATCTCTAATCGATAATTTTTTAACTAATGACGATTGCAGACTACTTACAGGTATATTTGTCACTGACCTATATTTTTGCAAACCTATACTAACACTCATCCTCAAAGAACCACAGCCTACGTACGAAATTACACCAATTCTAATATTGAGAATTTCGTTTCCAAAATTCAGGACATTCACTGGGAAAATGTGCTTATGCAAAATGACGCAAAATAGTAATAATAATAATAATTTATTCTTATATAGCGCTTTACATCAAAAGAATGAAACATTACCTATCGTAATTTCTTTAATTCTGTTAACCATGTATACAATGAATGCTTTCCCAAATACTGTGTAAATGCCAAAAAGAGACGAAGCAAAAGGAACCATTGGATTACTAAAGATATTCTTGTTTCTATTAAAAGAAACGATAAGCTATTTAAAAGACATATTAAGAACCCGTCTGATGTAAATAAAACTATATATTCTCAATATCGCAATAAGCTCAATCATGTAATCAAATTTTCTAGAAAATTATATTTCAATAACAAATTTTACAATGCAAGGAATAACCCAAAAGGCACCTGGGATACCATTAACCAAATACTCCATAAGGGTTGTAAACAATCATCGTATCCCTCTTCTTTCAAGGATGGTGACAAAGAGATTAACACCGACCATGACATTGCTAATAAATTTAATAACCTTTTCGTCAATCTGGGGCCGTCACTGGCAAGTAAAATCAACCACAAACGTAAATCACAGGAATCTGTGAACATTGATGCTAACACTCATTCCATGTTTACTCATCCTGTTAGTGAGGAGGAGTTGCATGAAACCCAATAAAGCAGCTGGATACGATGATTTTAAGCCTGGTATTGTTAGGCAAGTTATCCCATTTATTACCAAACCATTAACTCATATTTGTAATTTGTCGTTTAATAACGGTATATTTCCTGATATGCTAAAGATTGCCAAGGTCATCCCTGTCTTTAAGAAAGGGGATTCAGAAAACTGAAAATTATCGACCTATATCACTATTATCATGTTTTTCCAAAATAGTTGAAAGGCTTATGTATAATCGTATTTTTAACTTTATTTTAAAATATAACATTTTATGCCAGGAACAGTATGGATTCCGTCCTGAACACTCCACTGAGCTAGCACTAGCTGATGCAATTGACAATTTATATAGTAATTGTAGTGAAATGTATTTTGCGTGTTGTCGTATTGTTGTCTGTTACATAACATTTGGTGTAACTTTGTTTGACCATACCTCAAATTGTTCAGATTCAGCTGCATAATTATTCACACATGTTTGAACGAAGTCCTTGCGTAATTGGCTTGTTGAACCCTCGTGATTTGTATTACGTAATAAGTCCTTTTCAATGTCCTTTGATATATATTGGGCGCACACGGTAAAGGGACTACTGGCATTGGTTGCGTTTAGCCAGAATACGTAATTTATATTTAAGATCTGAGATCCGAAACAGCCATGGAAAGTTATGCCACGTAATGCAGTTCGCAATAGTGGTTTCTGGAAGTTCTCGACTTTAAAGGGCTAAAGAGGTATTTTGGTGTTTATATATTATAAGTTAAATGCTTTCTTCGTGTGTGTTTGCTGGTTTATGTTTGTGCAAAAGTGAAATTTGTGTATTTATTTGTGCCAAAAAAACAAACTATAAAAATGTTGTATTTAGTACTGTAAGTTTTCTGTTTTTGTATTTCGATAGTTTTACGGGAGTCATGAAGTCATATACGAATGCGAAGAAATAAATTGCGGTGACTTTACTCTTGTTTGAAACCGTCCGTCATTTTTCGTCTTGCCACGACCGTTACAGTAAAACTCTGGATGGGACTTCCGTGCGTCTTTTACGGAGTCATTCTTCGTATACATTTTATCGGCGTGGAAATCTTCGGAAACTTCTTTTTACCACCAGCTTCGACTAGCCCCACTTTATTTGCAGCCATGAAACGGCAGATGTGTCACGGCCTCCATATTCAACCATCTATACAATTAAATATACCAGTTTGAACGACGTGCTGGCTATACCATAAAACAGGTATTTGTTATTTTTTTTATACTTTATAAACCATAATAGAACCATTAATGTTGGTTGGTATTTAAATGTGATGGTTTTATAGTGCTTTTTGATGTATTACGCAATATTCGAAAGCTTTCATTGATATTATGTGAGTTATCAATAGAAATCAAATTAATTCCTTACATTTACTTGGATCACAGACTGCTGTTTATTGGGTTTGCGTTAAGAGGATCGAGATCAGATCTCATAATGCTATTTTGTTTCATTCTATATCTAATATAGGATACCAAAATTGCATTGTTTGATTTAAACCTTGCATCCTGGGCGTTATGTCTATGATACAGATAAGGTACAAATACAGATATCACGCACTGGCAGCATGATCACCTTTGACCCACACAGTCGACTGGTTGTACCATTGTTATAATGTTACCAGCTTTGCTTTATTCAGACTAACGTCACAAGGAATAATTTGTAATATCATATCAATAAGGACAAATGAACCCAACGAGTTAGACATTAAGCTGCATATTGAATTTAGACCTACGTCAAAACATAGGAAGCTCTATAGAGTACGATTTTATCTTACAACTTTATGTTAATGAAATAATCACGTGATACTTAATGGGACATTGCAATATACTTGAGTAATGTAACCTAGCATACTGACTGAACATATCACTCATCAATCGATATTTAGAACTGTTATTGTCTTTTATCCTGGTGATGTAGACTGGTAAAAGATTGCGGAAGAGGACAGGGTTAACAGGGAGTGGTTGGGGGGGGTGTAGGAAGCATAGCCCCACCTACCATCAGTTCGGGGAAAAGGGTTGGGTAGGATGATTTTTAAATTCAACCGCGAATACTAAGACCCCCCCCCCCCCAATACACATGAAACATCAATAGTATTTATTAGCAAAACCTGATACGTGCCACAGAATGCAAACTTTATATTCATTTTCTCGGAGAGCACGCACCCCATGTCCGCTATCAGAGAGTCGGCTTCGATGACGCCAACGCCACAGTTTTCATTAAGAACTTCCTTCATCTGCCACCTGCATTCCTGATCATATAATTTACCATATTCCATCTTTGAAATCTTTTGCACGCCACTGCAACAAGCTAGCTTGTCTCCACCAACAGGCAACGTTAATTAAGTACATGTAACTTTAATGTATGATACCGTACATTCATGCATCAAGCCAGTGGCAGAGTAACTACACACATTTAAGTTGTTAATATAGTTCATTAGATGGGAGTATACGGTATAGCTACAGGGCTAAGAAATAAACTGTAGTGGTAAAATGAAACTATATGTAAGTTTTCTGCAATATTTATAGTCTGAATATTTTTGATATAACATATGCAATTTCATGTTACATTTTCTTCAACGTTACCTTACCCTCAGTTAGACGAAACTTGTTACTCTCTACGTCTGTCTTGTCGTCTGATAATAGGTTACTTTGAGAGGAAAAATCATGTCTGCTTCCATGTTGGATCCCAACGAGAGTAATGTACACAGCCCATTATTCCTGTTATGAGCATAACGCAGTATGATGTATGCAAAGAACACAATATACCACGATAGGACTTTGGTTCATTGTATTTACTTGTCTATGGATTTGCAAACTTTCTGTTTGAAAGTAAACATTATATCCTGCACAAGATAACAACAGGTATTTCAGTTGTGAATATGTTGGTTTGTTTTCTGTATAATGCTATGGTATAATGATAAAACGACATGTACTTTACATATGGAAAATTCTTACTTTCGACAAGGAAATACATTGTCTTGGGTTGTGTTATTCCAATACAAGTTACATGTAGGTTTGGGTACTTTGTCAGATTGGTGACTGATTTTATATTAAACTATAATCACGCAATTCAACGATATTTCTTTCCCTTTATATATCTGATGCGTTTGATGTAATTTCAAAAATGTCTTTTCTTTAAAGGGACAATAACCCAACGATTATCTGTACATTTTCGAACAGAGATCATTTTGATATACATCTCCCCAAAATAACTAAGAACAAATATTGTTCCGGTTGGTATTGGGGGATATTCTATATTACATTTTTCAACACCCCCACCGCACCCCTTTTTTATACCACAGTGCCACTAGAGTACGACGCCTTTTACTTTATATACATTTTTTGTTGCAATATTTTCTATATAAAATGTTTACCAGGTTGACACTGAAACCAATATCATCCTATGTTCATGTGAACAGCTTGAATTGATATTTCAGTTTCAGTATTTGCAAAATTACATACAGAAATAAATCAAGAAAACATGTTAAGATGATATGATATTAATACTTGATCAAGTCTTCTGCCTTAAGTGTAGATGAACATTACTCCTTGACATCTCCCAAATACAGTACATTTGTTGTTGTATATGTTTGGAGAGGTTGTTCATGCCAGTAATCTCTATCACTAAGACCGATGATGATGGTTGGAGGTGTCTCTCCTTTAAGCTGATTTCATCTCGCAAAATGCACAGGTAGGTAGATTAGTTAGGGTCATATTAGATTAACAGTCTGATAAATAACTGTACACTTAAAAAATAATGCTTGCCTTTTTTATTTGTAGATTGTTTTTTTTATGATTATTGCTAAGTGTTAGATAGTTAAATATAGAAGGCATGTGCCAAAAGTCCTCTCGAACGAAGAAATACACATATCACAATATATTTTGCAGTACATTTTTTAAAGGATTGAATGGTAAATGATGTTCACTTCATATATGCCAGGTTAATGTGAACATCACATTGTAACTGTAAGTCCTAGAGAAAAATAGTTTAATGATTAAATTTCAATAGTATTATCTATTCAAATAGAAAAATGTAATCGAGTTCCTATGTGGGATTGTAAACACAAGCACCAGAAGTAACGTTATACTTCATTAATTATGTTATAGTGATATGATATGAAAAATAGTTTTACCGTAACCTTAAGACATATCAAAATAATACATAATCACATGACAAGTTCATCCGGATTCGACCAAATGACTTTCAGTATATTTTTCCCCACATGTTAACAGTTATCGTCAGAAACAAGGAGAACAATATTTATTCCTGATACGATCCATACGTTACCGTATTTGTAGCGATTACGATTAACATTAATCAGAGTGACACACACGAGTACTGTGTGCTATTTCGCACTGTAATCAGGTTATGTTTTGAAGTTTTTTTTATATATTCTGCATAAATGAATCCATTTTGGTATTTTGTTATTCACCATTATAACATGTAAATCATTTTGATGTCGTTACAATATCTTTAGCATATGTGCTTGAGTACAATCCACAGTGTGAGTTGTCCAGCCTAAGACAGAGGGTGGACTCATTGGATTGGGTTAATACATAACAATAGTAATCGGATTTAAATCATGTATGTGGTTACTGCAGCTATCAAATGGGATCATATAACATCGAGTTACTTGGTTTTCCGACTGTTTGAAAAATATATCTTCTTCAGCTGACATGTAGCATTACTACCTTGACCTTATATAAGTTATACGTATAGAGAGGAAAAAAATATCACGCACCAGTTCCGTGTTGACCTTTAATCCAAACAAAGTAAACTATCAGACAATCAATTGACTCATCGACTACATTATTTTCTTTCATTACATTTTCCCTCGCTATCGTCAACATGTATGTTCTGCGATACTATGTCAATGACGGAGAAATGCAATGAATACTTTAAACTGGCTATTGATATTACAACTAATCAAACAAGGAATGTAACGTTTTTCTACTACACCCAAGCTAATTTTTAAATTGTGGTCAGTAAAAAAAAAAGACAAACATACAAGATCAATGTTTTATCGAAAACAAGGTGAATACCGTAGCTCAACCACTAGTGCGATAAAATATTGTATTCACTTATGTTTGTTAGCATGTGCTGTCTTATTTCCATCGTTATAGTTAACGTTCAAATCATATATATTTCAATTGATTGTGATATATTTATGTTTATACATCAAAACAGTAACAAACTTCCTTCACATATATTCAGCAGTTCATACAGTATATATACACTGCTGGTAAATACACTATAATGGTTTCACTATGTGTATGTACTGTAGGTAAGTGTTCTACAAGTTTTGTCTGAAATAACTGCTGTAGCTAAATGAAAATATCACAATATGTCTCTCAACGTAATCTTACCTTCGATTAGACTAGACTTGTTGATCTCTCCTTGTAACTCGCGGTCTAATAGTATGTTACTTTACGAGGAAATTTCTGGTCTCCTCCCATTGCTGGCTCCCAATGAGAGTAATGTGCGCGAACAGTCAATCATGTATTGAATATAACGTAGTATGATTCAAACATAGAACGTAATATACCACGGTAGGACTTTGGTTTAAGATATTTACATATGCATTGAAATCTATGCAAACTTTCTGTTTAAAAAGTAAACAACAAACCCTGCACAAGATAACAGCTTACAGGTGTTTGTGTAATTATAGATAACTATGAAAAGTGTCTTTGTCACGTCACGCCTTAACAATCATTCCTAATTGTGTGAGAAGTAACAATAAAAAATGCATCGTAAATAATTATGGAAGAAAACCATTATTCTTTCGGCGGATAGGATATAAAATGTTCTTATGAGTATGTGATCCTAGTACAGAAGCTTAGCGTATAGGTTGTGCCACTTTATCAGATTAGTGATCGATACAGTATCAAACTGTTATCTTACGTTCCAATTAAAGAAATGTTTATGTTCTGACACTTTTGATTAAAGTTCACCAATGTCTTTGATTTATCTTGTCTTTAAAAACTTATGTAGATTTATGATGTTGATATTGAACTAACTTCCAAAAAAAGAACTAAATAATATTAAAGCTTGCATGACTATTTTTCTTCTTTTGAGTTAACATATTGTGCAACTCGTGTTTTGCAATGAGTTTCGATTTATCGCCACATACAAGACCATTTCGTGTTGATACCTGACACTCTTAGTAACCGTATTCAGAGTAAACGATTAATATTGATCAGAGTTACAAATATGCCTTATACTGGATGCAATATCGCACTATAAGCATGTTTCGCTTTGAATTCATTCAAAATGTTATACCATTGAGCGGTAAGGAAGTTGTCTTACCGATAATATATACGATCTGAGATCAGGTACAGCAGAAAACTCACTCTCTAGCGTGATGATAAAATATTGGATGTCTGTAATACTATAAGAAACATGGCGCCTCATTTAAAATGATACGTTATCTTTAACAGCTCACGCAATTGTGCTTATAACATCAAAGTTCATATTTATATATTTTGGCGATTAGCTTAACTACAACCCTGGATATTTAACTAAGCTGTATTTCTTATCAAACCAATATGGTTACGACTTTCTGACAACCTACATGCTCATATCATATTTTATGATAAGGATTCAAAGGCTACTCTGATTTGAATTTCGTAATGACGTCATTGTCATATGACTCAAGATGATCGACATTTGAGTTCAGGAAAGGATGGAACGTATAAAATGAAATAGATTGTAATACACAGAACATATATGTTCAACTTTCAAAGACAAATTGCAACATGATAAAGTCACAAATTACAACATGATTAAGTCAAACAGAAACAGATCGTCCATCGTTATCGATTTTCTCACTCTCGGGAAATATGTTACATAGTATCTGCTTATATTGTCATGTGCGGAAGTATCATGGTATAATAAAGTATAATATACATGTAATTCACATGTTCACATATGTTATACCATGAAGCAGGTTGAGTATCTCTCCTACAGCGTTGTGGATACTATTGCTGTATGTCTCTGTAGCTCAGAGCAACTATTCTTCTAGCTTTCTTTCCGTTAGAATTGCTCCATCATTATCACAAACGTTCCCAGTTGAGCTTGATTCTTGTATATATGTATAGATATACCTGTATGTGGACAAGATCAAACACCTAAAAGTGTAATCATATGTTCACAATTGTCTGTGTTTAATTCCGTAAAAGAACTGCATGCACCTGATTGGTTCATTGTACTTTGTTTCAAATGAAAAACAGGACATAATACCGCGTTCTGGTTAAATTGTATAACAAAAGTTCATTTAATGTAAGATGAAGAACGCCGTTACTTGCCTATACCTCGCAATAATTGCATAAAACATGCGTTTATAACTTTAAATCTCTGTCAAGTAGATTTTTAAAGTATTGTTCGTTCTCCTTGCATAATGTGATATCATTCCTGCAATCTCCTACATATCTTTATTTTCTGGATTATCGAATGACGCTTTAAAAAGGTAAACTGTAACTTCTATAATGACGTCACCAGCTTTGGGTAGATAACTTATATTAAGTCAAGTTTCTTATTTATATTTGTATTATTCTTATTAACTCAGTTAATGTATTTAACTGTAGAGGGATAGACCTATCAAAAACGGCTGTTTCCAAACCCGGTGACCAGATTGGGGATCTTTGCTAGAGTGGTCTAGATGGGACATCATTCTTCTTCCTTCACTAAATTTCAACTATTTTTGCAGAAATGTATAACTTTCTTTCCAAGGTTTACATTTTAAAAATTCGGATTGGATGGAAGGTGGAGAAGGTGATGGACGAGCTGTAAAATTGGTCAAATCGTAC
Organism: Apostichopus californicus; assembly: GCA_020650975.1. Taxonomy (NCBI): domain Eukaryota; kingdom Metazoa; phylum Echinodermata; class Holothuroidea; order Aspidochirotida; family Stichopodidae; genus Apostichopus; species Apostichopus californicus. The sequence continues at coordinate 10,857 of JAIPMN010138217.1, read as the reverse complement.
AACATGGAATGACAGGAGTTTACCGTACTGCAGTGAGGCTGATATATTTTGAGAAAACTTAAATTATAAGTTATGGTACACCTTGTGACTCAGCAGTGATAAAACGCATATCTTATAAACCTTCTTTTTGTTTTGTGAATTTATTTATTTGATTTTATTAGCAATGTTAATCTTTGTAGTTTTGGTTTCATTATGTATTTGACACAACTACACAGAGACAGAACACTAGGAAAAGTATGTACCACAAGCAAGAAAAAAGGGGTTAAGTAAACATAACAAAACGGTCAATAAGGAAATGCATCGAAATTGATTTGACAAATCAAAATTTAATCACAAACAACATCAGTTATCAGTTACATAAAGTAATTGATTTTTTCCCCAAAGGCAAGATTTGCGACACGAAATTATTGTTACCTCTTAGTCTTATTGTTTCAAAATAAAATACTACAGGAAAAAAAAGGACGTAAACGCAAACGTTGGAGCATATCACTGTTTATTGGTTTAGAAACTGTCGTGGAATCAACAGACGAAGTAAAAAACAAATGTATAGTTGCAGTTTGGAATACAACAGTCTGAGGACATTTCATAAAACAAAACAAGTTTTGACATAATTATCAAGCATATTGCATTTTTCATTTTGCTAAATTTGCTCTACAATAAAAGGAAATATTCGGAAAATAATCTACTCTTTGGTCATCTGTGGAACATTGCCAGCAGTTGGGTTCTAACACAGTCTCAAATATAGGGTTAAATGATGTTTATTTGAGAATACGAACTCTGTCGAACATATCATCTTTTTTCTGTAAATAGTACGGCTAAAATTACTTGACGCACATTAAACAAAGGAATTATTTTGACAACAGTCCATTCTCCAAAGGTAAGGTTATGTATTTATTTTTAAACATCTTTCATACATTAAATATGACGTTACTTTACTTTAGAGTAACAAACAATGAGTTCTGGAACAGGCGTACAATGATAATTCATTATAGTAAAACAGTGTACCCTCGTCATTGACAGACGTTTCCTAGCATGCACTTACTCTCCTAAAGCAGAAGGAAAATAGCGCAATGTATGAATTTTAAAACAAACAGTATCGATATAAGAAAAAAAAACAGAAAGAACTCGTCAATGATTGACTCACCCTAACAGATAAACATCTGTATGGCTAGGAAAAAAAATCTATACCAGGCACGAACATTACTAACATGTGCAAAAAGCAGGGAAATTGCAACAGGTTTGATATTCCAATGACGCACATCACCATGGCTACAAAAGGTCCATTGTACCTTCTGCCCTCGGTACTTAACTATAACTATTATTAATGTAAGAATACAAAATTAATACAACCCAATATGTTTAGTATTCCAAGGCGAATATCAATATGACTACAACACCTTCTATATTTCTTTCCTGTAATGATCAGTACGTTATTTACAACCATATATACATATTATATAAACATGAGTTCAGTGTGTTCTGTATTAAAAACGACCCATAGTATATGGCTAAAAACAGCACATTTTAGTAATAGATTACCTGCATACAGGTCCCTTAATAAACAACATTTGAAATCAAAACGTTAAACTACGTACAAACAGTTTCGCTCTGAATACGGACTTTTGTCGTAAACTATAGAAAGCAGAGTTATCTTTCTTTTAAGAAGCTGTTATACTGTTTGATCATTAACTCTTAAGCTATCTGTTCTAGCAGTAACGATACATTAATATACTTTAGACATGATAAGAAATAAGACCGAGTGATCCACATTCATGACACAATGTGTTCAATCACAACCTACTCTTTACAGGTATACCATGTACTGTGTAGTTAGTATGTTACAAGATATAAGTTACTACAAGCCACGTGCATATTGGATAAGGCTGAGTGAACCACAACCTACCCTTGCCAGACATACCGTGCACTCTGTAATTAGCCTGCTATAATATATCAGTTACTACAAACCACATGCATATTGGGATCTTTCGTTGAATATAATACCACTGGTGTTTGTTATTGTGCAGTAGCTTCGAATGGTTATTTCATCATTCCTGTTTCAGAAGAAAGAAAAAAATGGCACGATTTGAAAAGATACATACCCTTCAAATGAATTTACTTGCATGAGTTTCGTATATTGTTCCACATTTTTAATTTGTTTCATTTGGTTATAAGGATTTTAAGTGTCTTTTATTCAGTGTAAGTTCACAATTATAGTACCCGATCTTTAAACACGTAAATTAATCACTGTTACACTTAATCAAACGATACATTCATGTCCGAGACAACATGTCTCCTTGGTGATAAAATCTATATTTCCTTATGACATCATAATCTCCGAAGAATAGCGCATGTCCAACTAGTAAACGTATTTGTATTTGTCATGCTGAACATTTCATTTAGAATATCGTTCATTTTAGTTTGCTGAACGTAATTAATTTATCACCATTTGTTTACTTTATAGTAAAGCAATGAAAAGACAACTAGTCCGTGTTATAGTAAATCTCATAGGCGTGTAAGTAAAAGTAGGTAAACAACGGGGTATTGAGGTCTGTTATTCTAGCAAGCAGAAAGTGCATTGTCAGAATGGAGTTCTACTGACAAAAGGTGACTTGAGAAATAATAACATATTCAGTTAGTTTAAATCCCTGGAAAAAGTCAAACCGACAAACCGTAAAACTTTTGTCCTTCAATTCTGAGATAAATGTAAGAATGTACGATTCACAGAACGATTCTGACAAAGTACTACAAAGAACCACATGCGTAAAGTCATTCTCAACTTTGACCGAGTTGTGTACATAATATAGCGTCAATCCATCCATGGTACGACTTGATTAAGCAGTGTTGAACAGCTAACGATACACTAAGCTTAGATTGTAATCAACGGTACAGTACTGTCACAATTTACAACTGTATTTTGATTCGGTCAAACAGCCGAATTCTGTGAAGGATTGTGAAAAAAAAACATACCGTACCTGTTTTAACATTGCTCGAAATTGCGCAGCCTGGAGGAAAAGAACCAAATATGATGGAACATTACTATTTCTGGAGATAGAATATGTTTTGGTAACAGTGCGAGTAAACTGTCAAGAAGCTGAGAAGTTGAAAGAATTGAACTTGGTAGCAATTTTATTGTAAGAAATTAATATATGAATATAATTTTACAACATGTTATATAATATATGAGATGAGACACTTCCTGCATTGCACTTTTGTTTATATTACAACCAGATACTACATATTTCATACTTAACATTGCGGTGACTTCCTTATAGTACTCGTCATTTCAAAGATTGTCAAAACCACATAACCTAAATTAGTCATAAAATCACTTTTAAGTCACAGAGTTTGACCCTTTATTTCAAATGTTTGACCATTGACCTCTCCAAAGTATAATATTTTCCAGTCGTTCCCATTGTTATCACACGAGATGTTAAGCAGTCACTTTAACAATGAAGAAGCGAATGTGTCGTCGAATAAACCGCAGTTTGGCCGTCATATGAAGTCACATTGGTACTAGTGTTTCCGATATATCGATATGTGGTTGTTAACACCCTAACATTCAACATACATCTAAAAGTTTTACGGCACATACCAACATGTAATTCTTTAACTTTCAATCAAAGCTTAACTTTTATAAATCCTCTCACCTTTCTCTCATAGACTTTCTCTCTTAAAGCAACGGATCCGATCTTTTCCTGAAGTTTAATGGAAAGTAAATGTATACTTGACATATGTTCTAATTTCAGTTTATGCTATGCGGTACACACATTATATATTTTTAACAAATAAAATTGTTAATATCATATTTTACATTATCATACAATTTCACATGAGATGGATTCAGGGATTACCTACCTCCCAACCGCCAGATTGTAGATTAAGTCGATACCAGCTTCGCAAAGGATACCATAAAACTGTAAAACGATCAAATGGAATATGTTAACAGTAATATATTTATGTAATGCTTTCTTTCTCAATTATTTATTCAACATTTAGTCAGTTACAACGATGGAATAAAATATATGTTATTCAAAATAAGATGAATATAAAGAGAAACATATATTAGGTTTACCTGTGATTTCTAATTTAAAGAGCTTCTTTAAATGAAACTTATTTTGATAGACACCTGGGAATAAGCAGTCCGTAAATCTGAAACCAAACAGCATAACCATTTGTTATATAACAAAGACCAATAAACACTCATTGAATGAATAATAAGCTTATCATCAAAAGTTAGAACATATAAAATATAAATTTTATTTTATATTTTTATTATTTCATCTATTATGCATTCCAAAAATCAATTGATAACATGAGTCAGGTCATTTGTTGAAATACTGGTAGAATTTTTGTAAAATATCTTCAATAACAAGAGGTCAATAAATATATTTTTTTTTAAGATAAGAGACTGCTTCGATATTTACAGTTTTAAATAAACTGCTGAATATTACTTCAATATATTCATTTTCTAACGATATGCTTACTTAACGGTCTTTAGGTTGATACTATTTGTGATGTAGATGAATATGCCAGTCATCTGTTCTTCGGTAAACTCTCTTCCGGTCTGCGTGATGTGGACACCATGGAGGGTGTTCAGATTCGGTACTTGTAGTCCAGATGTCAGAATCAACATATTCGTAGAAACATTCACTGACTGAAAACAATCACTCAGCAGTAACATTGGTATATCAATCTGTAGAAATAATCCACGGAGATCATCCTGAAATTGATTTTCGTTATTAACTCTCACTCACTATGAAAACAGTGTAACTTCTGAATTGTTTCCTAGCCACTTGATTAGATTGGTATATATTCGTTATCTAACTAAGAGGAGTGCATCAAGGAAGGGTATTTTTCGTTCTTTGATTTAAAGAAAGAGGGCAGAGCAAAGGGTAGAAGACAATTTTTGTCATTTTGTTTCGTTTTTTTTTTATTTTAAAATCATTTGCATACAGGGAAGAAATTTAACTATATTGAAAAAAATATACCTGAAATTTAATGCGAATATTGCTGATGTGTTTGCTACAATCTTGTAATAGTATCGCTCCTGACATCGTTGATACTTTGAGATGTATTTTCTATTTGCATTACTGGCATTATAAACTTCTCTTTTCACTGCGAGAAAAACAAATTAATATAAATGTTTCTTACCTTTTGTGAGACCGCTGTTTCCAATAATTGGAGGGTAGCCTTGTTCAAACTTGTAGAATTATTTGTGCTTAGCTGAACCATGTTTGAGCAAATTTCCTTGATGATGTCCAAAACTGTCTGTGGTGAACCTCTTTGCTCTAGAATACACATTATTATGATTTCTTCCCGTCTGTTGAAGTTACTAAAATACCTTATGATGTGGTTTCCAGCCAAAGAGTTCATACCGCAGGCGAATCGATAAACGTACTGTAAACTTAGATGATCTAATTCATCCATAATATCCATGACGTCATTATCATCTGTAATATCAGGTGATACTAACATATCTACAAGGTGAAGAGCTGCGTACCACTCGAGGAATAGGTCGTGATAGAAACTTACACACGAGATAGTTTTAACATCTTGTCGAGATAACGAGTTATCCGAATATTGCCAAACAGTCTTTTCCTGTAAAATTCCAGTCTGTAAGAAGTGTTTTAAAACTCTTCGTCCTATCTGACTGGAAAGGTTTTCTTTTCTCCAAGAGTTTTACGATTGAAACCTGATAAGCTTTCAAAAGCAATCCGGTTCAGCTCTTTGTGGTCAGAAATACCGTCATCTGTATCCGTCGTCCCTCTGAGATGTAATGATGCATCTATGTAGCGGAAAAAGCTCGTTACGGATTTATATTCTGCAAACTCCTTGTTTGAGTGACTGAGATGAGCGAACAAAACAAAATATAAAGGAACTTGACAGATATCTCTTAGGACCGGGCTGCAATCAATAACATACTTTATTTTATCAGTAGCTGTTCTATCGTCTTTAGTCACTGCCTTCCTTAGATATTTGTCCTGCGCGTAACTGGTGAATCCAGACAGACGTAATCGTTTAGACTGGGACTCCAACTTCTTTGAAAACGATCTTGTAGTAAGTATCAATTCAAATCGAGGATTATTCTCTATTATATTTAAAATATCTTTTGGAATATGTTTGTTATTTTCCACGTATTCATCAACATCATCTAATATGACTACCACAGATGTTGCTGTATCAAGCATGTCACTGATCCCTTTGCTTTGGATCTTAAAATCTTTCGGTAAAAGAGTAGTTTTGATAACTTCAAACAAAGTTGTAGCTGATATAACCTGTCCGAGTTTTAAGAGTATCAATATTTCAACATCTTTCATGGATGAAGTCGAGAGATCGTTGCACCATTCATAAGCTAATTGAAGGGTTAGTGTTGTTTTACCATATCCTGCTTCAGCTTTTAAAATTCGTCTCTTCGAACCTAGTCCAAGATCAGTACATAATTCTTGGTAAGATTGTAACGGTGTCCAATTGTTCTTCTCTACGTCATCCTCTTGTCTTTCAATACCGCCCTCTACTATTACATCGTCTATATTGAAACTCGAATCTCTACTGCTAGGGACTGGTTTGATGGAGCTGTACCAGCCTTTGTACGTTGATTTCAGCTGATTTATAAAAATAATTTTCCTTTCTGTGATGAGGTAGGAATGAAAATAAAGTTTAGACCTGGTAATATACTTACGAAAAAACGAGCAACAACAAGTGTCTACTTCAAATTTATACTAAATCATTGCGGTAGTTTGTTTGGCTTTATGTCAACCTTTTTTAAAACCTTTTCTGCTTTTATATGCCTCCCTTTTGCTATATATGTCTCTCTTTCTCTCTTGCTTCATTTTATGAAACAATGCAAAAACACAAGGGTCATTTCGCAGTTCAGCAACTACCCTTGATTTAATGTGCTCTGAAGTGAGAGATTCCATGCCTTTACGAACTTGTTATAGGATTACTCGTTTCATTCATACCCATTTTAATACATACGTTGGAATCCTAAAGTACATCGTTACATTTAAACAAAGGTATGCTTCAAGTTATATCCCTTACCTGTCAATGCTGGTCATATAGCTTCGTTAACAGCCATAATGCAAATATCTGGAATAAAGTGAAAGTAGTTATGTTTGTATTATACAGGTTTATAAAAGGTAAAGAAAACAACACGACTTCCAGTTAGCAATACACTAGTTACATTTAAATATCATGAGAAGCCAATATTGTATTCATGATTATCTTTGCCGATGTATACCTTCGTTGCATTTATTATGTAAGTTGTTAGAAACTGCATCCAATAACCACAGTGCTCCTCTATACTAAGTCTTATTCTGCTCATCTGCAGTTTACTTCAGGGGTACATTAAAACTACATATATTGTACAATCCACATTGGTTTAGATTTTTGTGTTGCGTAGTACTGGCTCTAAAAAACTACTTATGTTTAGCTCAGCTGATTCCTCCCAAAGTGACCTATAGGACATACCCCAATATATTCCTGAACTGTTTGGAACATGTTATTACATGTCACTCCAGTGCAACTGTTAAGTTATTAAAAAGAGAATTGAAGGTGTTCTTTGCCAAAAGCTGGATCATCGGGATTTGTAAAGCACAGCCTCATTGTAACAGTATGTACAGTAGTCTAAAAGAAAGCTTACTGAAATGCTCTCTAGTTACACTGTTATCCTCAATAGCATATCCAGCCCAGGTAAAGGTTGGGCATATGTTGTTTAAATACAGTTATATGGGAAGATAGGTGGATAGGGGGCATATTTCATGATAAAAAATTAAACTTTGTTACTCTGCAAAGAACAACAACGACAAATTACCTTATTCTCTATTGGTGGCAAGCACTGGTTCCTTTAGTTACTACAGTAGATCTCCCATGGAAGCATCAGGGTATCTCTTTTTACTGTCAGAGTTGTTTGGGATGTGTTGTTACCTCGTCTAACCAGTTGAGTCCATGGACACCACACCCATTCAAAGTATATAGCTGTGAATGCTGAGGAAAACAAAAAAGTAAGCAACCACTCCTCTTAGGATAAAGACCTCATATAACGTTGTGCTACAACTGGTTTAGACTTGGTCTAGGATACTAACGTACCGCCATTATGAACCTGAGGCCTAGGCCTAAGCTAACAACATCATGGGTATTTCATGCATTGAAACTGAGTTTTTTCCTTAGTTAAACACCATTTACTTCCAACTTTAGCGAAAAAAAATACATAAAATATGATTACCATGTACTTTATGTGCACACAGATGTCAAATGTCACCGAACTTAGTCGTTTACGTCACACATACTGCAGGAATTTGGGTCTGATTTGAAGAATTTTGAATATCCTGCATTTGGCACCTACTTAACAGGTTGAAAGCAGGAACCAAAGTACGGAAGCTTTGGTAGGTCAGGTCTTAACGACCCAATAGTTTGTTGGGAAGGAAAAAACTGACCAGACATGCTCAGAATGCTGTTCTAGTCTCATGTATAGAAACGCACATGCTCGTTGTGGTACTTTAAGGCTGTATTACTAATTTATGCTTAAAAATCACCCAAGCGTGAAATTTTCAGATGTTTTCTTGAAAACCATTTTTACACACCATAGCTACTATTGTGGTCCAATATTGGGACTTTTATTACTTGAAATAATAAATTTGACCTTTTCGATTAAGGTAGCATACGCCCATTAAAACCCCTATTGAATAACACACTAAATCGAATAAGTAATGTGGTCTCTAAGTTTAGATATTTATGAAAGTGTATACACAGTTTGAGCAAATTGAAATGTATCTGAGGTTAAATAGTTCTGCTGTATTTGGTCAAAATTCAATGCTCGTAGCTGGCGAAATTGTATCAAGACAAATTAGGTCCGTTGAACCGGTAGTTGTTCTTTGTAAAATATGTAAATATTACTTTACATGGTTTCACAATTGCATAGGTTTATCAACCAGGGCAGTCAATAGATTCTGTAAACTACAATATCATCAAAATATTTTTTTTTGCAACTGGTTTTGCCGGTACTTAAGAGACTGTGTGAAGGAAGTTAACAAAACTTCACATTCAGGGCCTGGGGGTAAAAGTTGTATATATCACATACTGAGTTAATTTACTGCGAACAAAAGCAAGTGAAAGGTACTTCTGACTAAATGTACTTCTAATTTCATAGAAATAACCATGATAAAATTCACTGCTGAAACGGAGAATAGAAACACTGATTATGAGTACGATGACACCAAAAGTTGCTCCGCCCTGATATTGTGTACAGTGTATATACAGTACTCCTTTATTCGCAAAAATTCGACCACTAAGTATCTGACCATGAGAAACTGAGGTTGAATTGTAATTTCGCAGTACTTGTTCACAATTTATTTCGTGTTTGCTGTCGAAATTGTGTCTAGACAAACAAGGTCAGTTGAACCTGTGGTTGATATTTGAAGTGATATGTATCTTTACATGGCTCGAAAATTGAATGGGTTATTAACCAGGTCAGTCTTTAAGTTTTCTATGAATGATCAAAGTCTAGAGAGAGAGAGAGATTCGACTAACTACTATTTTATTTGGTCAGAACTGTATCGTTTTTTTTTTTTATAAATAAGTTGTCATTGTCTTATATAGAATGACAATTGCCATTCAGTTGAGCAATGAATTGGTGATTTTTCAAAATATGTTTCCACTTATTAGCGTTTCTTATGATTTTCTGTGTTGCTTGCATGCGTATATATTTACTCTTTGTGTTTTAACATCAAATAGCTGACGGAATTTATCAATGTTGTCACAGCCACCGGTAATTGTGTTGTCCGTTCACTTCAATTTCACATTTAACTTTGTTATCTGACAATCGTTAGGATTTGTCTATAGTTTTCTGTATTGGACATATAGTTAGTGTTTAGTTAGTTATTAACTTAGATTTTGAGTGGAGTCTGAGTTAAGTTTAAATTTACTTGAAGTTAGAGTTGCAGTTCAGGACTAAGTTTTAATGGACCTAGAAGGTGGGATGGAGTTTGGAGAGATGGTTTCAATAATATAAGAGTTGTTCGCCATGTATCCATGAAGCTTTCATCATTGTATCGTAGTGAGCAGTTATCAACGTATATCTGTTTAACTGTTAACCGCTCGTCTTGTGTCTTCATTCTCCGTTCCGTGCATAAATTGGGAACCGATCAATGTTTTTTTTGAGTCAATGCATAATTTAAAGAACTGTTATGTAAACCTTTGAGAAGCAACTCCGGGCTCCGAGAACTATGTCACATAACCACCATATGGAGTATTCATAAGTTCAGGCTACCGTCATGTGTGTCTTACTCCCATATTTGCATGGTCCTTGCCCTTATTTACCTCCACATATCCCCCTTCTAGTCGGGCCTTGCGTTCAATAATGTACGGATACTAATAACAATTACATTGCGGTTGAAATCGCAAGATTCCGTGTGAACTCTCAGATATACCCTGTCACCCTTTCTTTAGACATGGCTGTTCGTCTAGGGAAACACTCTGACGTGGGACACCAAAAAACACACGGGAAACAGACTGAAAGAAAAACTTAATTTTATTACAAAATACTAACTAAACTTCTCCCGACAGTGAGACCGTGGTATTGGGTCACCACTTACACGACAATTACATAATAATTATAACACAATATGGTACCAGTGTCAAATCTTTCTAATACTTTCTTGTGTACACAAGGGATGTGTTGAGTAGTTCTATACAGGCAGACACAGTGTAGCACTTAAATAACAGTGACTGCTACGTACGGCTTAAACCAGTCCGACTATCCTGTACGGACTCACTCAACCATAACTAATTGAATAGTTATGTATATAAACCATACAATACAATAAAGACCTATAATACTCCTGAGAATATTACACTGACATG
>JAIPMN010138124.1:0-11374 GCA_020650975.1 Apostichopus californicus | reverse complement strand
GTTGCAAGCAATCAAAGTATGAGAGTTTCTTATCCCAGTGGCAGGTTTGTGGGCACCAGGACCCTGTTGCTCTTTTATTACTCCACTGCTTTCTTTGTTTTCGGTTTTTCTTTTTCCTTTCATACGACGAGAAAGTTAGTTAGCGAGTGATCAGTGAATTGGATTAAATTCTCAATATTTCATATATTCTGTGTATGGTTTACAATCGACATTTAACTACTCAGTCAAGCCAATAAAGTACATAGTTATGGGATTTTACCATAACATCGAATCAAATTTCATCACAAAAGTTCATCAAAATATACTCAAAAATGCTGTTAAAACACTTAGGGTTGTGTTTTACATTGATTAATTGTTTAATATCATATTTTGATATATAATGTGGTGAAAATGCTGGAAAAACTAATAATCCATTTGTTTTCTTTTAATTAATTTAATTAATTAAGTTTTTGTCATCATTATACAAGACCATCATTGTTTTCCCTTTTTTTTAAAGACATAAGCTGTGACTTTGGTCCAGCCAACGGTAAAACAATATGCGGATGGGAACAGGACCCAACCGAGAAAATGGATTGGATCTTAAAGTCTGAGGGTACCCCAACTTACTACACTGGACCGAAAGGAGACCATACCACAGAAGGCTCTGGGCCTGAAGACTATGGGACTGGTGTGTACAGTAGTTCTACTATTCTTGTTCTACTTTATCATGTGTTGGTTTCTTTTTTAATAATAATAATAAATGAGACATATATAGCGCCAAATCAGTAGACAAAAGTCACTACTCAAGGCGCTTTACAAATGAAGCAGATTAATTTACAAAAGAACAAGTGAAAAGATGGGTCTTAAGAAGACTTTTGAATTTAGAAAGTGTAGAGCATGTTCGAATGTAATCTGGTAACTTGTTCCAGAGACAAGAGCCAGAGTATTCGAAGCTTCTGTAACCATAGGTCTTCAAGCGTGGTTTAGGAACAGTTAAATACAGTTTGTTGAAGGAACGAAGTGTGAGAGTTGGAATATATGGCAAGAGAAGTTACGACAGGTACTCATGCCAGATGAAGAGCACAAAAGGTCAGAAGAAGTAGTTTATACTGAATTATTAATCTGTACTAATTATTTTATTTCAACTTTCAAGGGCACAACTCCTTATAAAAAAATGCTAAATCTTACACAAGGCCCTCGTTAAACCATTCCACAGGAGACAGGGAAATGTTGAGACACAGGTGGTTTGTTTTATGAATGTGAGGAATTTGTTATCGTGTCAATTAACTTTGAGGGTCGTTGGAGTAAAGGAGCAACTGAATTATCTTTATTAATTAATACGTATGGATTACTGGTAAAGTTTTGGAGTCGAATAATCACAGTCCTTACCTGACTTCTGAGGGTTCATGCCAAATAAAAACAGCTTTAGAAGAAAGAAATCAAAAGTAAACACATAAGTACATAGGCGTAGGAGGCGGGGCGGCTGGGGGGTGGGGGAGCTGCAGCCTCCCCAATTAGCAAATATTTTTGTGAAAATTCGGGCAATATGAGGAGAATTTTTCGGGCACCTACTGAAAGAAAAATAAATTGCAATATGTTTTTCAATGGTTAAACTCATATTATTATCATCATTATTATTGTAACGAATTCCCGAAAAATTTGTAACCAATATGGAACGGTAATAACACGGCATATGATTGTATGTAATTGGCATGTAATGCAATCACGATGCATGCCTATATGTTATGTAGATTAAGATGTTGAACGCTCGCGAAAAATTTTGGTTATATTTTTCGTGCAAGTCGTTACAGCCCCCAAATCAAACCGGGCTCCTAAGCCTATGCATAAGTAGGTCATATAGGGAGTGAGATCTAACAAAAAATATACAGTTCTTTTAAATAGCAAATGGAGCTCACAACACTAAACGTCACAGTACACACATTCACTGTACCAGTTTGTCTTGGTTTTATGCACTACACTATACTATCCTGACAGATTATAATATATATATAATAATATATTTATATATATTATATTATGCGAGATAACTTATTATGTAAGAAAAACTACTGCATATGCTAAATCCCCTGCTGCAAGGTTCAATCAGTACCGAGCAATAGAGTTTATCTTGGCAGACTAGCGGAGAACACAAAATATTTTGTGGTTTTGCATCCTGGCTGGAATAGGCTGCAGGTGCCCCCTCAGTGTTCTGCTTTTGAAGTGTTGCTAAATTACCAAATAATTTTCTTAGGTCAGTTATGAAGGATCAGAAGAATCAGTTAATATTCTTATCAGTTAACAATCAGTTAACAATCTTATAATAATCCAAAAGGCAGCCATTCCCCACGTGAGCACACCAGTCCCCTATTTAAGAAACTCAACTTACTAAAATTGTGCGATCTCATTAAAGTTAAGCTTGAATTATTTGCCTACAAGACCTGGAATGGATTTCAACCAGCTGCCTTTGACTTTTTTTTAACCAGTAACAGAGATGTACATAACCATAACACGAGGCATGCTAATCATGCCCACTATAATCTCTACAATACCACCATTGGAACTTAAAGCCTACAAAACCGTCCAACAAAAACATGGAATCTTCTAACGAACGAAGAGTAAAAAGTCAGTCACATCCTTTAAGAAGTGGTTTTGAAAGGAAATAACAAGTTACTGACTAAAACTAAATTATACCTGTATGTAATTACTATATATATATTGAACATTTAATTTGTACTTATATATATAGCCTATATTTGTACTTGTATTTATACACATATATATTTTGTTTTGTTTTTCTTTTCTTTTCTTTCTTCAGGGGGTCTTCTACACTGTTAAGCTTTTTAAAGCTTTAGGGAAGACTTCCCTCCACTTTGTACTTTTGTGGAAAAACAAATAAATAAATATTCAAATTTGTTAACACAAAATTAGTGCCCCTTATTGTTGGGATATTGGATTTTGTGTGCCTATAAATGGATGCTATGTGTCAAAGTGTGTTTTCCTTAGTGACCTGGCATAGGACAAATACCACTGTGCTTATAGGAATATTATTTCTCTACCAACCAATACTAATTATAGTGCAGAATCCCTATATACCAGTCACTTGATTGATTAACCAGTTAATAACCTGAAATATTTCAAATCTCTGCTACTATTGATAAATTTTAGGAGTTTCCTCTTTCTAATTGATTTTAGAGTTGAATTGACTTAATTAACAATTACAACACTCTTATCGAATTTAAGAACACCAATTTCATGCTACATTAAAACTTATACGTTAATTGTTTAAATATCTTCTATTTCAGAGAGATAAATGAATTGTATAATATCTTCCATTTCAGAGGCATACATATTCGCAGAAGTGTCAAACTTTCAAAAGGGGGACAAAGCTCGTCTTCTCTCCGGTTCCCTGAAATCGACAGATGGACGAGGTTTCTGTTTCTCCTTCTGGTATCACATGTACGGCTCCAACATCGGAGAGCTCAACGTTTACCTCAAGTCAGTCGACGGCGAAGAACTAGTAAGTCTTAGGGAACAGTTCCAGTTGCCATTGTCTTCTGTTGGTACCTATAGCGTTTTCCACAAATGTATATTCAGGCATGAGCTTTTTCTGCGAATTTGCAGAATATCCGTGATTTCTTTTCTACCTTGGGGACAAAAACTATTATCCTAACACACTGTAGCATACTCAAACTGGAGCCTATACCGCAATTTTTTCAAAGTGCTGTGATTTTTTTTTTTACCCCAGGCTCATCCCTGTATATTGTTATCATTATTCTATATATCAGAAAAGTTGTTCATTTCCCTTCTAATGAAAAGTAGAACGGTTGAAAACATTTTTATGTTTCATTTAATTTTTTTGCTTTTTAGTAAACAAGAATCGTAACAGGAGGATTAGAAATGTGCATTTATCCTGCTTTCATTTAATTTTAATTTTTCAACACCAGTCGATGCTTTATAAATCCCATAGCAACAAAGACCATTTCAAATAAATTAGAAAACTAAACAAGGAAGAGAGATAGCTTTGCCAAATTTGTTGTGTTATATCTGAACAGTTTTATGCCTAAAAAAGTTCACATCTAAACCATGAAAAGTTACAAATACCATTTGAATAGTTCAATTTGAATAGTTCATATGCTACTCGAGCATAGCCTAGCCTATCCTGGCATATCTTAGCCTATCTGCGATCTAGGTCTAGGATTAGTGCGATCTAGGTCAACCGAAACACCAAGATAATGCTTTCACCATCATCCTTCCTTGCTTCTTTCATCTTGCACCTATTTCCATCAAACTGGGGGAAAAACAAACCCAAAGTACAGAATAGGCTAAATTTTACTAACACAGTGAAGGTGAATTGCTGCATTCCATGAAACCTATCAGGGACAAAATACAAGCTGCTTGTGTTATATAAATAAATATATATAGTAGAAGAAATTCTGGCAGTAGCAAATAAACTGCTGTTCAAAAATAACACCAATTGTTTTGACAGTACAGTATATCTCTGAAAATTGTCTCATCCTCATTTGCCAGCTGTTTCACAAGCGAGGCACCCAAGAGTTTAAATGGCTTCAAGGCTACCGTACAATACAGAGAGACACCTCCTTCGA
Organism: Apostichopus californicus; assembly: GCA_020650975.1. Taxonomy (NCBI): domain Eukaryota; kingdom Metazoa; phylum Echinodermata; class Holothuroidea; order Aspidochirotida; family Stichopodidae; genus Apostichopus; species Apostichopus californicus. The sequence goes on along the minus strand of JAIPMN010138124.1, from coordinate 6,791 downwards.
GATCGTGATGGAAGCAGTCCGAGGCGGAGGTTTCGAAGGGGACATCGGTCTGGACGATCTGCACTACGACACGATACCCTGCCCGCCTCCCGTGGAGTGCGAGTTTGAGAGCGACTTCTGCGAATGGTCCAACGTGGACGACGACACGCCGGGATTCGATTGGCAGCGGGGAATGAACGGCGATCCAACGCTCGGGACGGGTCCACCCATAGACCATTCTTCAGAGTCAACAACAGGTAACGACAGCTAGACTAGCTTTAAGGCACAATCTTATTATATACAGGCATGAGCTTTTTCCGAGAATTCGCGGAATATCTGTGATTTCTTTTCTACCTCGGGGACAAAAACTATTATCCTAACACACTCTAGCATACGCAAACTGGAGCCTATACCGCCATTTTTGCAAAATTCCGTGATTTATTTTTACCCCAGGCTCATCCCTGTATATACTGCTTAAGAGCAGCTACCGCTGTGTTGTTTTTGCTTTAAAGAATAGCTAATTTTAATGGCCCTACAATTTTATCGACTCGGAGGTTGAAATTGGGAGCGAAATTCACCAGTTAATTAAAGTCTTTTTTTGTTTCGACTATTCCAGTCGTTTTTTTTCTCTTTTTTTTCTTTCACATCTGAAACTTGCGAAATATTTTGTATTAGCATGGCTTGATATTCCATTGTGTAAAAGAAGCATCCACTTGCTATTATTTTTGTAAGTTGTTAAGCGTACTAAACTAAAAATTTAAAAAAATCTGTAACTTTAAAAACATTACAAAATGCTATTCTTTTTGGTTTGCTTCCATTCTACAACATCAGATTAGTTTTTTTAAGTTTATGAGAGAAATTGAAAATCAACATAATTCTTTTTTATTTTCTCCATATTTGTATCAGCTTACTTTGCCTTTGCGAATGTGGCTAATATGCCAGCCCTGTCAGAAGCTAGACTTGCATCTCCCAGCTTCGATCGGGCCGGAGTCCACTGCCTAAATTTCTTTTACAACATGTACGGTGACGACATCGGTACCTTGTTGGTCTACAAACAGGATGAGGGAGACAACTTTGTGTCACCTTCCTGGGAGAAATCGGGCGACCAGGGACAGTATTGGCGCCAGTCATCCGTAGAAGTCACGCCAACGACAGGCCGGTCATTTCAGGTGGGTAGTGGTCTGCAGACTCGCTGCTATCTCCACCAAAAGATTTAAATTTAACCCAGAGTTTAGTTTTCTTCATATATTTAGATCGCCATCTTGTTGATCACTTGTTAACAAACCTCGTTCATGAACATAAAACATTATTATTACATTATTTTACTCTTATATTAAATGTACATAGCGCCTCCTATTTCCTCTTCTCTCCTCCTTCAGAACAGGTAGTGACGTTGGTAATTGATTTGTTCTGGTGCCGAGCATCAACAGTTTACATAAAGTAAAAGAATAGAGTAAAACGTGACAAACTGATGTGAAATCTCTCAAATGGTGAGGGGGGCTGTAGCATCACTTCACCCAGGCTGTGTATCTGCAGCCAAGCATCAACAGTTTACATAAAATACAAAAATGGAGTAAACTGTGACAAACTAAAGTGAAATCTCTCAAATGCTGAGGGGGCTGCAGTATTGCCATAGCAAGGCTGCATAGCTGGTGCCAAGCATCAACAGTTTACATAAAAGTACAATAATGGAGTTCAATCTGACAAACTAAAGTGAAATCTCTCAAATGCTGAGAGGGCTGCAGTATTGCGATAGCAAGGCTGCATGTCTGGTGCCAAGCATCAACAGTTTACATAAAGTACAAGAATGGAGTTAACTGTGACAAACTAAAGTGAAATCTCTCAAATGCTGAGAGGGCTGCAGTATTGCCATAGCATGGCTGCATATCTGGTGCCAAGCATCAACAGTTTACATATAAAGTACAAGAATTGAGTACAAACTGACAAACTGAAGTGAAATCTCTCAGATTCTGAGGGGAGGGGGGTGGGGGGCTGCAGAATCTCGGCAGCGAGGCTGCATATGAGAAGTGTTACTGTGTTTGCACTGCAGTTTCACACAATAGGCACTGTTCTTCCCAGCAGTGCCGATAAATGATTCCTATTGCTTGATATCACTTCAGCCTTGCAGCAGTGGTATTTTACAGCTGCTGTAATATTCAGGCATGAACTTTTTCCGTGAATTTGTGGAATATCCGTGATTGCTTTTGTACCTCGGTGACAAAAACTATTATCCTAACACACTGTAGCATACGCAAACTGGAGCCTATACCGCAATTTTTGCAAAATTCTGTGATTTTTTTTTTTACCCTAGGCTCATCCCTTTGTGTCAGTATATCAATCTTGAGGCAATTAAACTCTTTTGTTAATTATTTTCAGATCTATTTTGAGGCCATCGCAGGTTCCTCCCAGCAGGGTAACATGGCGATAGATGATGTCACCCTACTACCGGGTCTCTGTCAGCCCTCTGACTTCTGCACCTTTGAACAGAACCTTTGCAACTGGCAGAATGACTATGTGAACGATGACTTTGATTGGATAAGGGATGGAGCAGGCACAGGCAGCAGTGGGACAGGACCTCAAGTAGATCACACATTTAATTCTAAGAGAGGTAAAAATGGAGAGTTCGAGACATGACCCTCAAGGGAATCATTTATCTTGTATAAACGCATCGCAAAATGCTATGCAAACTTGGCAAATTGCTATACAAAACTGTGCAAAGATGTTTAGCACATTTGCATGCAAAGGAATCAGCATTTTTAAGAGAAAGTCCAGAGCATTCAAAAACTGCTACACAAAAATAATTTTAACACTAAAGTAGTCCCTGATTCTGCAGTGTACAGGTATGAGCTTTTTCCGCGAATTCGCGGAATATCCATGATTTCTTTTCTACCTCGGGGACAAATACTAGTATCCTAACACACTGTAGCATACGAAAACTGGAGCCTATACCGCAATTTTTGCAAAGTTCCGTGATTTTTTTTTTTACCCCAGGCTCATCCCTGAGTGCAAGAGGGGGAAAACAATTTTAATTTTTCAAATCAATTTCAATGCAATTCCATTCAGTTTTGATATTATTGACTGGTATGTTTGTATTCTGGATAAAAGATAAGATACAAACTGAGCCTGTAAGCTGAGCAATTATTAGAAGAAGGTAAAGGGGACTACAACGTTTGAATTAGATAATAAAAGTATAACAACATCTGTCACTAATGCATTAAGATATGTACAAAATAGAATGTTTCAATTAATCTGACAATTTTTTTTATTTTTTCAAAGTTACGAATTTGATATGCATCTGTACCGTTATAGATTGTTTCAGCGCACAGTAAAATATTTGTACTATGTTGGGGAAATCTTTCAATAAGTCATCTGACGTTGTTGCTTTCTAAAATTAAATTGATTGGTTGGTGAAACTGCTTTGTGCTCTAGAAAGTTAACCGAGGTCTCTTCGTCTTCGTCTTCGATACGGTGACACATCCGCAAAAAGGGACAATATCTCACCACACACACGTCAAGAGAGTAATTAGTTAACTCTGACACGAGTACTGATATGAGTGACAGGATTTACAGAACCACTGGAACTACTAATGAGGTCTGAAGGCAGACTATTCCAATCCCTAATTGTATTTGGAAGAAAACTATACTTATAGCAATTGGTACTGGCATACAATTGGCAGAAATGCATATCGTGCATGTTCCGACTCCTACGCAGAGGCTTCCTTAGGCAGTCAATAGGAATCTGAACACAGTGTCATAAATGCTTGAGATTTAACAATATGATCATATACGATCAAGTAGCTGGAACATTGTTTTCATTTTTCCTTTTGATATTTGATATTTTTGGTCATGTTTTTATTTATTTTATTTATTTTTCTACAGGTTATTACATGTACATTGAAGCTAATGGGAAAGCTGTCGGTTCAAAAGCATGGTTTGTCAGTGACCGCATCGCTCCTACAGCAGGTAAAAGTCCACGTAGTAAAACAAGATATATAAATTAATCATGCATACTCATGAATAGTCATGAATTAATCAGGAGTAGGATTGTGGTGACCTCCATAGCAAATTAATTGGTAATATTTACAAGTGTATCAAACCCATGTTTCATGTCATTGGTTGACTTATTAACCTCATTAATCACCTTATACCTGTCTCTTTAATAGAAGCACTGGCTTTAACATAAAACTAATAGCATCATATATTGCTACGGTAACATCAACAGTGGGGGAAGTATAGTACTGATTAATTAAATCCATGTTTTAACTGTCAGTGCAGGGTTCATGGAACTATATGTGACCAGGAGAAGGGTTTAGCTCCCAGCAGTGTGGGCTTTTTCACCTTTAGCAGCACCACACAATAGTGACAACCATTGATTTTAAAGGTTATAGAGCAGGTCCAACCCCTCCCTTCCCCCCTCCCCCTTTCCTCAACCATTCTCAAACATGTATTGTGGTACCGCATCTGTAATGGTTATTCCTTACCAGAAACTGAGTCATCTTAGTTGACTTGCTTGCTGTAACAGGCAGATGATATTATTGGCATACCAAGTTTTTAGTCTTAAATTAATGACAGATTTCCTGTGGAAGACTGTTCAAGTATTAAAGCTGAACGTATCTTGTTTTTAGTGGTAAACAATGGTTTTCATTTGCAAAGATTGAAAAAGAAAATCACAATCAGTACCGTTCAAGCAGGACTATATTAATTATTTTTGTTATTATATTTACTACTATCAATATCTTTTTTTTATTTATTTTTTTATTTTTTTTATTAAAATCTCATTTTAGTACAAACAAAAACGACAATCAACATGTATCATCTTGCTTTGTAAACACAAAAATAAATTCAAATACATATAATCCCATGCAATGGGAAAGTATATCTTTTAGTAATGTTCAATGTTAATCCCCAATAAGTTTACCCAAGTCTCCCAATATCGTTCCCAATCATTTTTTGATATTAGATCTAAATATGCATTTCTGTAAGCTAAAGTAACCTTTCAAAAAGTCAAGCAACCAAAAAACAGATGGAATTTGTTTTTTCTGTTTACAATTAAAAGTATAATATTTCTCTAGAATAACAATCAAATTAAACATACAGTCATCAGGGATGTGCCCAGGATTTCCTGAGTGCCGGTTATACTGATCGCCGTCCTGGGTGAGGGGTCTAAGGTGGAGGAGGTGCCCCCTCCCCTTTGAGAAATGTTTCGATTTTTTAAGGTGCTCAGATGCCAAATGCTGGCACTTCTGTAGCTTTTTAAGCACATACACAAGTACTTGTTTTGCTAACAATTTACATTTTTAAATTGTTGAATATATTGTTAGGAATGTTGGGATTTTAGATGAAAATAGTGCTGGGCAGGATTCACGATTTTTAAGACAGTGCTGGGCGGTAATTTTTAGTGCTGGGGGGGGGGCTGCCCAGTGCCGCCCAGCGTGGGCACATTCTCTGGTCATGATTACAACCAAATAATGCCCTTTCTACCTTATTAATATTTAAAGCAATACCTAAAATTGGTCAAAATATTATTAAGATGATATCAATATCTTTGTTCTTGATCAGGCCGGTGCTTCGATTTCTGGTATCACATGTACGGATCTACCGTGGAGACGTTGAACCTCTACCAACAGTCTGTCAGTTCGATCACACCGAACCTTGTATGGAGCAAAACTGGTAACTACGGTGATGTCTGGAACAATGCTAAGGTACCACTCACTGAGACTGAAGAATTCTGGGTAAGCATATAATCTTCAGTTAACGAGTGACACCTGTTTCATTCACTTTCTTGATAATTATAATAATAAAATAAAACTGTTAGCAAACTGCTTATCCACTAGAGAGCCTGTGTAATAGAATGTGTAAAAGTAAGTTGGCCTGACGTTTCGATCCTAGCAGGATCTTCTTCAAAGGCTAAATGACAAGTGACACTTTTACACACAATTATAATTATAATTAGTAATATTTAAATAGCGCAAAAATCAGCAAAGCTGCTCAAAGCGCTTTACAAATGTAAAACCTAAAAACAAATAGTAACAAAAACCAAAATATTATAGAACTAGTAAGGCAAAAAAATGTAAAAGCCAAAAGCAACAATATAAAAAACACACCCGTACTAAACGATACTAAAAACTAAAATGCATATAGTCAAAAAAAATTTCAGAAGTAATGTAAATAGTAAAATAGATTAAATCATAGTCAATGTTTAAATATAAATAAGTATGAGAAACTATAGTACAGTAAGACAATTATTGTAAAGCCTAAAACAGATGATGATGATGAAACCTATAGGATTATGCAGGATTTTGCACATATAAAGTATTAAACAAGTTAGTAGAATTCTTTGGACTGGTTATGTGGTCAATGTTATGCTATGAGGTAAGCATGCATGCGTTGGGGGTGGAGAAGAGTATGAGGGTGGGGAGGGGGAGAAGGAGTAATACACATTTCACCTAAAAGCTACAGGCTGACCTTGTGTGTAAACCGTTTATGACAAAGAGTAGTATAAGTTGTCTAAGGCGAGAATCTGTTCTAGTTTCAGTTTTGTTCTCTTTATATCCTTATAAAAATAAAATAAAACTGTTTGCACACTGCTTATCCACTAGAGAGCCTGTGTAAGAGAATGTGTAAAAGTAAGTTTGCCTGACGTTTCGATCCTAGCAGGATCTTCTTCAGAGGCTGAATGACAAGTAACAGTAACAGAAGGGACAAATACACACACAGAATACAGACAGGTTAATGAGCTCTTTATATCCTCATAGGGGTGTTACAAGCTGGTAGCATTATAACTTCTACAATATAAAATTAGATGATGACAT
>JAIPMN010137931.1:3072-40492 GCA_020650975.1 Apostichopus californicus | reverse complement strand
TGTGTATGTGTGTGTGTTAACGTGGTAAATATAAGTATCCATACATTATAAAAACACATCAACCACCAGTGCGAGAAAATTGTAGATTTTTTAATACGTCACACATGTGTCATTTTCGTTTCTTTTCACCTGTTTAGGAAGCTACGGTGGGAGCGGAAGATTGTTGCAGGCATCTATATACACCAGCTTGGCTTGTTTTTCCCTTTACTTATTGCTCTTGAAATAATAAGTAAACTCAAGAACGAAACAGACATTCTGATTAAGAAGATCTCCTGTATAAGGGTCCTATTTAACTACTTTTGTCAATGAGATGAAATATGTTATTCTTAAAGGGACAATCGGAAAGCATATTACTAACAGAGAGACTAAAACCAGGTGGTGAACTTCATATGCTGACCATACAGAGTGAGATACCGAAGACTGAACGCGTGTTGCATATGTCACACCAATATGAAAAGTGCAAACTTGTGGTATCAATGAGACTACTTGGCGACAAGACCTCAAAATAAGTCGAAGTCGATGGCGAGTTGATTATAACTGTCGGTGGATACAGGTGTTGGCGGTGCAGATGATGGTGGTTAACCCTCAATGACAACTTATACTGAGATCACAATTAACTGAGACTGATGAAGGACTGAACATACTTTCTCCGCGTCTACCTACAGTTATGTGTATATAAGTGTCATTCTATTCTGTCTTGGAGAGAATCGTGTAACAGCACAAGACGAGTATCGCCGTTAAGTATCGTCACGTGGCCGCACGGGCTGACTATGTATTAGATAGATCCTTGAATATCATTTGAATTCCCGTGATTAGTGACTATATTTGTCGACTTTCCTCGAAGGATTTTCAGTTTTAATTCTGCTATATTGAATTATCGCACACTTTGTGCCGAGGTGTTCAATGGAGCCGTTACTGCATTTAAATAGTGTCTGAGACTCATACGTAGGCCTACATATATACAAACTGCTGAGGTAGGGGAAAGAAATACGTAGTACTTCCGTTTTGTTATTGCCGTCGGAATAAATTTAGCTATCAAGTACCGAGAGCATTTTCTCTTTAGTCGTCTGGTTTCCTTATGCTTAATGCACGCAAGATCACTGGCTTCCGTGCTGTTAGGGTGCCAATGTATGAATGGTTGCCAGACGACGCTTCGAATTGGATGACATTACGAGACATTTTTTTCTCTCAGTCTGGTTGCTGTGAGATGACGTAGACGATACGAGAAACTGTCATTAGTGTATTAATGACATGTCATGTGCAAATGACAGTTAAAACCCCCGCATGCGATCTTTCAAACCTGACGGATACAAAATTAAGAAACAAAGAGTTACAATATTCTGTTGATTTTCTTTCCCCTTCGTGTTCATCAGGTGTAGGCTAAAGCTGTATATACGACACAGTGTGTAGGCTATAGCTGTATATAAAACACAGTGTGTGGGCTATAGCTGTATATAAGACACAGGGTGTAGGCTATAGCTGTATACACGACACAGGGTGTAGGCTATAACTGTATATACGACACAGGGTGTAGGCTATAGCTGTATACACAACACAGGGTGTAGGCTATAGCTGTATACACGACACATGGTGTAGGCTACAGCTGTATATAAGACACAGTGTGTAGATTATAGCTGTATATACGGCACAGGGTGTAGGCTATAGCTGTATAGACGACATAGAGTGTAGGCTATAGCTGTATAGACGACACAGGGTGTAGGCTATAGCTGTATATAAGACACAGTGTGTAGACTATAGCTGTATATACGGCACATGGTGTAGGCTATAGCTGTATAGACAACACAGGGTGTAGGCTATAGCTGTATAGACGACATAGGGTGTAGGCTATAGCTGTATACCCGACACAGGGTGTAGGCTATAGCTGTATACACGACACAGGGTGTAGGCTAAAGCTGTATATACGACACAGGGTGTAGGCTATAGCTGTATACATGACACAGGGCGTAGGCTTAAGCTGTATAGACGACACAGGGTGTAGGCTGTAGCCGTATACACTACACAGGGTGTAGGCTATAGCTTTATAGACAACACAGGGTGTAGGCTATAGCTGTATAGACGACACATGGTGTAAGCTATAGCTGTTTATACGACATAGGGTGTAGGCTATACTTTATACACGACACATGTTAAATATGAAAAAAAAAATGTTGTTATTTATTCTTACATTTTATATTTATAAGTCTTTGGTTTCCTTTGAAGAAGTACCGACTTTTCTCGTACCATATGATCGGAACTTTTGAAGAATTTACAAAATATTGAAAGAGGAGAGGGAAAGAAAGCCCACTGTCACTTTGCATAAGGACTTGTTAAATGTACAACATGAGATAATCGCAGTAATAACTAACTTAACTTGTAAGGTAACAAAACAATAGTAAACGTTACCATGTCAAGGATAAACTGAATATTCATAGTGATGATATATATTAACTGGTGATGTAAATACAAAAAAAGAGATTGGCCTACAAGTAAATATTAAAATGTTTAAGTTCGTCAATGTACAAATAGTAAAAAGCAAAATATGTAAATAAACGGTGAGTCATTTATTATGTACTATCTGAATATATTTGCATACATTAAAATGTAGTCATGTTTCTGTGTAATTTGCAATAATAATGTAATAGAATAATATTTACAAGCAAGCAATCAATCGTTAAATTTCTTTATTTGTTTCGCTACATATATCTACTAAACTTTACATGAATAAACTGTAAAACAGATTAACATTTAGTGTCATGTTTTAAACGTTTACTTCGAGATGTGGAGACACGATACATCATAACTGATATACTAAATACTTATATAAAAATAAGTGTGCCTGACGTTTCGATCCTAGCAGGATCTTTTTCAGAGGCTGAATGACAACTTATATACATATAAATACACAATTATATAGAAGGCACAATATCAGAAGATTACAAATTTAGCATTTATTGAGAGGGATTATTGAAGAAACTGTTCATTCACCAAGGGAATTCATTATTCCAGTTAAGGATTTGACTTTCCGTATGATTCTTAATATGACAAAATTAAACCAAAATGTACATTACCTCTGTTCCACTGTTTAATTAATACAGCGAAACTGCTTTATGCCATCAATTAATTTAAGAAATGACGGGCTTAAAATTTTACTGGAAACAGAAACAGTACAAGTACATTTTTACTGAAAGGTTTGGCTTGGCTCCGAGGGTGTTCACCAAGCTAACGAAACCACTCCTGCCTGTATTAAGAAGGCAAGGTCCTGTCTTAGTTACCGGTTACCTTTGGCTGAGTGGATAAAGTCAGTGGCATTTGAAGCAATGAAGCTAGCAATCGGGAGTTGCGGGTTCTATAACCGGTCGGGTCATAGTAAGGTGGTTTTCATTTAAGAGCAACATACGGTTTCCCATCTGAAATGACTTTCTAAATTCTAAGTTGAAAACATTCCAAATTTGAGTTGAAATGTTGAATTGGAAGCCACCCGACGTGTAAGTTGTAATTCATAAGCCATTGTGCTTAAGCGTCATAAAGGTCATACTACGCTATATTGATATATCTACTTTCAAGGGGAAACATATGACCAATGTGCTGATACAGTGCATCAGGCAATAGACTTACAAATAGAGGTTTCATTATCCACCCTGAAAATTCTAGACTAACACCAAAAGAAACCTTGGTCTACTAAGGTTTCAAATTACGACTCAGAACGCATGACGGTAAAACCAAAACAGGAGCCACTAAAGAAGACACTTGTGAGTATTAAGCGGGTGAAGGCAACAAACCTCTACAACAAGCATATATTTGGCACATATCATTGGACTAGGCTACTTGTATCACTTTTTGCCAGGGGTTCTGTATGGACCTTTCTCACCTTAGGTTCGGTTAAATGATAGAATTAAAGGTATTGATCTATGCTTATATCAATAACCTTTCACTTATATAATTATTACTGTTTATGCATATTGTTAAGGTTCCCAATTCATTTTGTATTTGAACTTTACTAAGAATAAGTGGGCTACTTAAGAGAACCATAACACCCTGTCTGTGACAAACCAACCAAAGTAGAAAATACAGTTAATCTACTCTGGCAGGTAAAATTTCAAGAAAAGTTTTCAGATAATAATTGTCAAGTGGTATATAAATGAGACGTAAAACATTCTACGTTGGCAAATAAGATGCATGTGCCAAAAAATAATTGTTCAAGCGTGAGGACAAAATCTTTAGCTTTTGTGCCATTAAATCAACAGTCAGTATTACTGTATTACAATATGTAATACTGTATTACTTTCTGTATTACTCATTGTTCTCTTTCAAAGAAACAATAAGATGTCTTTACCGTAATTTTCTGATAATCAATGTGTGCTAAGTGTAGTCCTCTGCATTGAGTTATTACTTATTTCCAGTAAAAAGGTTCACAAAGCCATTATCTTCCATTATTATTATCTAACATACAATCAATATGGATAGTTCGACCAGACACTATTTACACAATAGTGTTTTATGCTAATCACCACAATAGGATGTCGTTGTTACAACATTTGTTCGTTCCAGAAGCTCAACTGTTACCTTTTTTCAATTAAAAGAAACGCCCACGATCCACTTTATACATGATATAGTAATATTTCTACCTTCCTGGTCATTCAAACTATCTCTGTGATGTTTTCCTGGTCACTTACTGTCCTTCTCCTTGTCGGATACAGACAATAGCATTTGAGGATGTTGCTCTTTCTCTTGACTTCATGATGCTTGTTCTTTGTCCACTCCAACTGACTGAGGCTCTTTCTGTCTCTGTCGCAAACATGATTTTGCTTTGTCCTCTTCATCTGCGGGCTGACGCTCTTTCTCCTGACTTTATGATGCTTGTGCTTTGCCCTCTTCTGACTGGCGTTCTGTCTCTCTGTAGTCAAGATAGCTTTGCTTTGTCCTCTTCATCTGTGGACTGGTGCTCTTTCTTTTGACTTCATGATGCTTGTACTTTGCCCTTTTCTGACTGACGCTCTGTCTCTCTCTGTAGTCAAGATGATATTGTTTTGTCCTCTTCATCTGTGGACTGGTGCTCTTTCTTTTGACTTCATGATGCTTGTGCTTTGTCCTCTTCCGACTGATGTTCTTTTTCTCTGTCGTCAAGGTTGTATTGTTTTGTCCTCTTCATCTGTGGACTGGTGCTCTTTCTCTTTACTTTATGATGCTTGTGCTTTGTCTTCTTCATCTGCGAACTGACGCTCTTTCTCTTGACTTCATGATGGTTGTGCTTTGTCCTCTCCCGACTGATGCTCTTTCTTTCTGTTGTTAAGCTGATTTTGCTTAGCCCTTTTCCTTTGCAGACTGACGCTTTTTTTTCTTGATGGTTGTGCTTTGCCCTCTCCATCTGCGGACTGGTGCTCTTTCTCTTTACTTTATGATGCTTGTGCTTTACCCTTTCCAACTGCGGACTGACGCTCTTTCTCTTGACTTCATGATGGTTGTGCTTTGTCCTCTTCCGACTGATGCTCTTTCTTTCTGTTGTCAAGCTGATTTTGCTTAGCCCTTTTCCTTTGCAGACTGACGCTTTGTTTTCTTGATGGTTGTGCTTTGCCCTCTCCATCTGCGGACTGGTGCTCTTTCTCTTTACTTTTTGATGCTCGTGCTTTGCCCTCTCCAACTGCGGACTGACGTTCTTTTTCTTGACTTCATGATGGTTGTGCTTTGTCCTCTTCCGACTGATGCTCTTTCTCTCTGTTGTCAAGCTGATTTTGCTTAGCCCTTTTCCTTTGCAGACTGACGCTTTGTTTTCTTGATGGTTGTGCTTTGCCCTCTCCATCTGCGGACTGGTGCTCTTTCTCTTTACTTTATGATGCTTGTGCTTTGCCCTCTCCAACTGCGGACTGTTACTCTTTCTCTTTACTTCATGATACTTGTGCTTCGCCCTCTCCATCTGCGGACTGGTGCTTTTTCTCTTTACTTTATGGTGCTTGTGCTTTGTCCTCTCCATCTGCGGACTGTTGCTCTTTCTCTTGACTTCATGATGCTTGTGCTTTGCCCTCTCCATCTGCGGACTGGTGCTTTTTCTCTTTACTTTATGGTGCTTGTGCTTTGTCCTCTCCATCTGCGCACTGTTGCTCTTTCTCTTGACTTCATGATGCTTGTGCTTTGCCCCCTTCCTCTTCCTACTGACCCTCTTTTTCTCTTTGTCTTCAAGATCTTTCTGCTGTAAGTTGTATTTGCTTGAACTTCTTTCTCTATCTTCATTTTTGTGTTTAATTTTTATCTGTTGATCTCTTAAGTCTGCAACGAAATCAATAATATATTTGTTAAGTATTTACGTCCAATTGACCTATATGAAAGAAAACCTTTCAATGTTGTCTATGTGCAATTCATAATATCCTCATTTCAGATACGTACGGCTGCTCATCTTAACTATGTCCTCTTGGAACTAAGCCTTTCATTATTTGTAACTTTGATACCATGTATTTGAAAGAGTCAGAGTTTGGCTTTACTCTGCTTTGAATCGAAATATTTTCATTACTTACACAACACAATCATTTTGGTATATCCAGATAGGTTTATTAACTGTTGCCATTCGTGGACATATACCATGTGAAAGACGAGAGTCTCGTATTTTTTTTTGGTTTCTCAAGAACCTGAATTATTTAAATTTATAAGGATGTTTTCTGGTTTCAAGTAGCGACAACATGTTGAGGGTCATTTTTGGTTTAAGAAAAAGCTTTGTTACTGATAGTGGACCTATACCATGTGAATGATGAGACTCTCATCTTTCTAATGACCTTTAGCTAGAAAATAACAAATATTTCCACAGTTAAGACTGGTAGCATGCAATTTTTTTAAATAAACTTCAAAATAAATTGAGCAAAACATCCACTCAGATTATTATTATTATTAATGGGCAATATTACCAAAGATTTTTGGAAAAGTGTCTAAGGGAGAGTACAAAGACTGGTTGAATAAAGTATGCAGAACAGAATAACCTAATAAGTTATGTTGACAAACGGATCTAGATAGACACTTTATTGCTGTGGCAGAAGCTCAATTGAATACGCTTATTAAGCTAAATGAAATAAGACTTTGTTACTCATTAGTAAGATTCCGTATATGGGTATATGACTATCATCTCAAATTCTCTGCACCAGATGTAATGATTACAAGGTCTTCAAATTTTTACCTCTGATAAATTGAGTGACCTGTCACATCTAATAACGGCAATAGGGCATATCTACCTAATGTAAAGCTTCCACATACTAAATATGAGATATAACAAAGAATACTTAATGCGTTACATTTTTACAATGTCTTCAGACTCTGACCTTTGATGACATCAACTGAAATTTGATCTCCAACAAAAACAATAGGATTTCATCTAATCAACAGGGATCATCCACATACTACTCATGAAATTTTTCCCCAAAAATTCCATTATTGAAATATCGTGTTAATATGGTATTCTCATTTTGTCTCAGCTGAACTCAAATTACAGTTGACCACCACCATAAACAAATGGCTTCTTGAACTCAGTATGTAATATCCACCTACTTATAATGTGATTCATTCAAGATTCCCATCTTGAAATATCATGTGTACAAGGTGTTCAGACTTTGACCACTGCTGACCTTCATCTACTCAATATTGAGTATCAACAATTCAACATACAAAGTCTGAGATCCATGCAACCTCCTCGTATTGAGATATCCTATTACAAGCTAGGCATCATGAACACACATACAGGTGTTTCGCACATTCAGACTGAGAACCCCATTGTCTTTGTCTATTGTTCAAATCAACGTACTCTAGCCTTAACAATACACCTGAACAAAAGAATTCTTCTGAGGACATTGTGATTCTTTTGAATGGATAAATGAGGACTTACAGTTCCTTAGGTCCAGTCCTCGGTAAGAATACAAAACAAGTGCGCATCTTCACACATGCACACACACCCACACAATCTTGTTTTCTATGTTATTAGCTACAACCGATAACATTTGCCTATATTCTAACCCTTTGACAACCGATGACTATTGTTCTCTATTGTTTGACAACCGGTGACAGGAATTTCTTTTGTCCCAAGTCACCAGTTGTGAGGGCAAGACATGCCCAGCCCACCATATGCACACAAACACGCACACATCATCACCACTGCATAGATTCATTTTGTCTGTGGCAAGGAATTTTCTCTTTTAATCAGGTTTATTGCACTAAAATAGGCTACCTATGGTCTGATAATATTGCAAACTTGAGGAAAATGTTTGCCCACCTTGCATAAATGAAATGACTTGGTGGTCACTTGAAACACAAACCTGAAGAGGTTGATAAGCCATCACTTCCAACATGGAGTTCCCTCGGTGTTCTCTCAACTTCAGATGGTCTCTCATCTTGATGGATAGGTTCTTCAATTGATCTCCTACCTTCTTGCAAATTATCTCCATGCCTCTGTTCAGATTGGTGACCACCTGATATAAGATAAACCAATGTACAGTGTTAATACCATACAAATTCCATCATCATAGTTATTAACGTTGTAATTAATGACTATAGTTATCCATACAACATTACACTTGGTGTTAGAACCAATTCCAAGGCACAAAAGACTTCATTTTAATTGGTGATGAAATTATTCTTTATCCTGATTTATTAACTGATAGGTTAGTACCTTAATGCTGATATGAACATTTTTAATATGTTTATGGTTAAGTGAAGTGTTAATTTTAACTTTCAAAGCTATAAAATCAAGTTATAAAGCTATAAAACATTCACAATGTAATCTGCATCATGATAACCATTCAACTTCAATGCGTAATATACAACTGGCATGTATCGTGCCAACAGGATTCATTTATCCCTCTGTATATATGCCATGCCGATCTCTTTTCTTATTGTCTAGGCTCCAACTTTACAATGACCTGATATTGAGAACATAATGGTGTATCACCCCGCTGCAGGAACTTGGTAACAATTTAAATCAATTTGGTTTTTATGCAAAGTTCGATCACCTGAATATGTTGATGTTCATAGGGAAATGTAATCTTTTCAATTATTATCCTGAGTATGATAAATATCAATTCTTTCTATATAATGATCCTCCTTGTATCTCTACATCTCGTTTTACTACAGTATGCTACCCAAGTCTATACTTATCATGCACACTATTTGTCCCTGCATCTATACTAAGGTCATAAGCTTCCATCTCTTCTTCTTTCACTATATCCCTTCTCTACCTGTACCTCTAATTAAACAGCCCTGCTCTTTTTCATCTTAGCTATTTTTTTTAAATGTGAAGAAAGGGACACCCAAAAGTATTCAAGTTTGGAAAGCTACACAAACACTATATAAAAATTACAAATGTGAGTAGGTATACAGGCACGTTTTAAGGATTGATAATTCCATTTGGCGTTAGAGACGTCTTCATTCCAATTTCTAGCTGTTTTAAACAAAATTTACTTTGATCCATTTGTTCTCACTGTTTTTAATTTCAGTAAAATTACATACCATCTAAATGATTTAGAACTGTCTAATTATTCTTACTGACCTTGTTTGTATAAATACTGTTGCAGGTCCTGTAGTTCAGCTGCTTCAAAAGCCTCTCCTAGTAGTCTATATGTTGCTTTATTTCCTTTTGATTGCTTCCATGTTAATAACATCTGATAAACTTTTTCCAGTTCATCTTGGTTATCTCTGTCGATGGCCTGAAGCTTTGGTTCTCCAATATTAAGATTTCTGCCAACAGTCTTCCATTCACAACAAAATTTGGTATACAAATCCTTTTCAGATAGTATAAAAGAATAGTTTGATTTCATCTTCAGAAAAACAGCATATTTAAATAAAAAACATTCCATTTAGCCATTAAAGAATCAGTTTTGGTATGCGTTCCAATCAAAGTTATAATTTGTACTAGCCCATATGTCTCTTTTGTGTGATTTGTGGCATCTCGTATGTACCTATTCTACTTATAATGTGATAAAGTAATCGAAACAGCTACCAGTGACAGAGAAAGTGACAGTTTGACCCCAAAAGACCTTTGACCTTGACTTCCACCAAAAACAATAGGCTTGTTGTACTCAATGTGGTACTTCTACACATTAAATATGAGGTTTGTCCAAGCTTCCTTTCTTGAGCTATCGTGTCGACAAGGTTTGGAAAATTTGACCCCTAGTGACCCTAAATGACCTTTGACCTCCACAGAAAACAATAAGCTTCCTGTACTCAATGTGGTACTTCTACACACTAGATATGAGGTATGCCCTAGCTTCCTTTCTTGAGCTATTGTGTTAAAAAGATATTCACAATTTGACCCAGGTGACCCTAAATGACCTTTGACCTCCACAAAAAAAGGCTACCTGTACTCAATGTGGTACTTCTACACATTAAAAATGAGGTTTGCCCAAGCTTCCTATCTTGAGTTATTGTGTTTACAAGGTTTGGAAAATTTGACCCCTAGTGACCCTAAATGAATGCAAAGGTTACGATATTCATCGAAACCAAAAACAGCATATTTAAAACATTCCATTTAGCCATTAAACAATCGAGTTGATATGCGTTGCAATAAAAGTTATAATTTGTACTAGCCCATGTGTCTCTTTGTGTGATTTGTGGCATATCGCATGTACCTCTTCTACTTATAATGTGATAAAGTAATCCAAACAGCTACCAGTGACAGAGAAAGACAGCTACCTTTACCATATTATCTGACTTTGTTATTAGTGTGACAGTCATGTGTAGCATTATGATCTTGTTGATAGTTCATATATCTCTCGTTATACATGGAATCAACTGATATCAATGTTTGTGTAACAACCCATGTGTACATTCCTTGTTCTTGTCATGCAACTCTCCACTTATAATGACATAATATGTAAAAGTTACCAACTGACAAGCCTAAGAGCAGTAGTTAGTAGCTGACGGGGTAATCTTCTTATTTAAGTGTGAAGATAACTCAGTTTACAGGAATGGTGTCACTACTGACTTGTCACTGATTTATTTTATGAGCCAGGATCAAGTAAATTTACCTTGATGGTATCAGTTGTGACAACAAGGTCTGGTGCTTCTATTCCAGCTGTGGGCCTTTCCACTCTCACAGCTTCCTGTCTCTTTGATGTGATGGGGTGTTTAACACTTGAAGGGTCAGGAGCCTAGTTAAGAGTAAACAGTATATTAGTATAAGCTCTAAACACAGTTCTTAAATGACTCTAAAACAACACAACAACAAGATAAGACAATGTAATATTTATTTTTGTACCTACGCACATTGCCTTCATACATTCAGCTGGGTTATGATAATCCAGAACCAGGTAGAAACAGTGTTATATGGATGTTGGGTAAAACTTTGGTCAAAGTAGTTTTTCCTAAAAGACGTCGAGGTGGTGGGTTATCCTATGTTTTGCGCTATTTGTGGTTCATGATAGACTGTCCAGTACTCTAGGAGTACTTTTTAATGTGGACCGGTGGCTAAGCAGAAAGTAAGATCTTTTAGTGAACTATAATTTACAATAATATCTGGGTGCCTTTTTTTTCCCACTTTCAAAGATCACAGCTGACAAGGCACACCACATATTGTATTAGAAACGCATAGGTGTTTGCTTGACCTGATATGTTACATTTGCATTGTTGTGATTAATAGTATATATCCTAACTTTAATTTGGGAATTAACTAATAGTTTAAATTTAAACTTCAGTTGGGTTCTTGCTTATCTGATCAGGGAGCTTATTATATTGTTTACTTATACGTTTAAAAAAAGTGAGTTTAAAGGGGTTCTACGTGTTTTCTTTGTCTTGTCTTCCACTACGAATAGCAATTTTCACACATGTGTCTGCCAACCTGTTATACACACCCCACACTTAAACGGAAAATTTTAAACAAAGTTCTTTAAAACATCGACATATTACTACACAGCTTTTAGGCTATTGTTGAAAGTAATCCTTCTGGTCCCTATGTTGTCTTCCACAGAGACCTAGAACTTATCTTATGTACTTCCTAATTCACATTGTATCTTATTAATGACTTTAATTAAACGATTTGTTATATTAGGAAATGTCTTGGAGGATTTAGTTGTACTTTCCTTAATCTTCTATTGACATTTGAACTCAACAATTGTTCAGCAAAGTTTATACTTAAATCTGTCAAGGAATAACCCATGTAACATATCACCCATTAATTTAAATTACATATTGGTTCTTTCTGAGGTATAACTACGGCTTGAACATTGTGAGTTTATTGTATGCATTACTTTACCTCTTTCAAGACCTTTCCAATACTAGTGCATGACAGTCAAAGTTTGGTTATCTATTTTACAAAATACATCTACTCTATTCTTTCTTTGTTACTATTTTAAAACTTCAACACACAAAATAACATTAACTTAAGAGTAGTTGAAACAGTCTATTAAATAATCTTAAAAACTTAAACATTCCCTTTCCCTATGTCAAGGATACACAATGTCATTGTTTTAAGTTCACTGGAATATTTCATGACAAACAAATGCAGAAAGACTAATCTGCATCAAAGCATCATTATAAAGCTGGATCTATTTGAGTAAATTCAAACCTTGAGCTGGAAGATGAAGTCCCGAAGATTTGTAGCTTGGCCAGCTTTGCAATAACATATGCATGCACCTGATCCCCTACGTTCTGTTTTGTCTAACACAAATGTGCAAAAATACCACGGGGAAATGGCAACGTCTTCAAAGGATATTGCCTGAGGTAGAATAAAAAAAAATCTTCAAGAATTTAACTCCCAAGCATTAACTAATTTTAAGTTCAAACATTTCTCAATTACAACGGATATGATTTGGAGCTCTAAATGTGGAATCAACTTACATATAGCTACTCCTTCATGCTTGTAGTTCTAGCATTAACTGTGACATAGAGTTCTTTCATTCTGAAGCAAGTGTTGTTTACTTCTAAAAGTGCAACTTATTACATGGGTCATAAGTGATACTTTCCTAATTAGTTGGCTGAATAATTAATCGGTTCAAAATTTACAAATTCAAAGTTTTTATTTAAGGTATGACCTGTTTCATAGTGACATAAACATACCTGTGGGTTATTTCCTTCTCTGCATGTCCAATTCATTGGTTCAAATTTCTCTAATGAAATGTTCAGAGAATTCCTGTCATTTTTAAAAACTGTTGGTTGTTCGTGTAGCAAACTTGCATTGTTACGTTTGGAAGCCTTTGAAAACAGAAAGAGAAACATATGGTCACACAAAAGGAAGGATAACAGATATATAAATTCAATTAAGACGTTCAACAATGAATTTTGCTCACCTCTTCAAAAGTTGCTAAATTCAAGTAATAGCCAATATCAAGAAAAATGGTGTCCGTTGGACCACAGCGTCCAGCAGCATACATGATGATGTTCTTGGCTTCAACTATTTGGGCATTAACTTCAAATTTCTCCCAGCTAAAACGTTGAATCTCAATCACACAATTTTGCTCACCCAGCTTATAGGGAGTACCAGACTGCTCCTCCCATTGTGGCTTGCTACCTAAAATAAAACATAAGATAAACCAGAATGCAAAATGCATTATGGTTTCGATGATGTAACATAAGCAGTTTTCTTCATGAATCTGACGTAATAGAAGTTTACAAAGGTTTCACGATTTGACTTCTGATGACCCCAAATGACTTTAGACCTCCACTACAAACAATAGGCTTCTTTAACCCAATTCGGTACTTCTACACACTAAATTACAGGTTGGCCCAAGCTTCCAGTATTTAGATATCGTGATTACAAGGTTTTCACAACTTGACCCCTGGTGACACAAAATGACCTTTGCCCTCCACCAACAAACAATAGGCTTTTAAACAATGTGGTACTCCTACATACTAACTATGAGGTCTGTCCATGATTCACTTCTTGAAATATCATGTTTACGAGGTTTTCACGATTTGATCCCTGGTGACCCAAAATGACTTTTGACCTCCACCCAAAACAATAGAATTTTTATACTCAATGTGGTCCTTCTACACACTAACTATGAGGTAGTCCGATCTTCTCTTCCTGGGATATCGTGTTAACAAGGTTTACACTATTTGACCCCTGGTGACCCCAAATATCCTTTGACCTCCATCAAAAACAAAAGGATTCTTGCACTCAATGTGTTACTTTAAAACATCAAATATAAAATTGGTTTGACCTTCCCTTCTTGAAATGTCGTGTTTACGAGGTTGTCAAAATTTGACCCCTGGTGACCCCAAATGACCTTTGATCTCCACCAAAAACATCAGGCTTCTTGTACTTAATGTGGTTCTTCTACACACTTAATATGAAATTTGTCTGACCTTCCCTTCTAGAGATATTGTGTTTACAAGATGAGCGTCACAAACGCACTCACACACATACACACGCACGCACACACACATACGCCATCATGAATGCATAGGTTACGATTATCATCGAAACCAAAAAGAAATAAAATTAAAAAGAAAGTCGCACATTGTTATTCAAACCAGGTATCTCACTAAACAAGAGCCCAAGGGCACTGTGGTTCCTTGCGTAGGGGTATATGACAATACACATAATATTGTCATAGCAAGATTGGGCTCAAATAGTCCAAAGAATTGTGGTCCTACATGTACCCATAACTAACACTATAGCCAACACTTTTGTGATCACAAATTGTGATCGGATATTTTATTGGAAGGCACTTTTGAGATCTGAGTATGGCGTCGAAAATAAAAGAAATATAAGGTCACCTACAAGCGGGTCAACAGATATGATAACATTGGTGACCTCACATCACATGACCGTTTAGTTTGAAAATGTTCCACCACCCCATTCACAACTTGTCCCAAAATATCAATCGTGTCAGACTGAGTTAATTGCATTAAATATCTGAAAATTAACTTTGACCTCATATCACTTCACACACAAAGGTCACCTGGGTTCTACCCATTGACATATTTGATTGGTGAGACGTGAATATAGCATAACTATTAAAATTCAAACATTTTTTCTTTGCCCATTTTCTCCCCAAAATACTAGTTTTTTAACATTAATTGACCTTTGGTGACCTCGGATCACATGACCGTTAAGTTTGAAAATATTCCTCTATACCATTTGCAACTTGTCCCAAAATATCAACCGTGTCACACATTGGCACTGGGAGTTATTGCATTAATAGTCTGAAAATTAACTTTGACCTCGTATAACTTCACACACAAAGCTCACCCGGGTGTCAACCCATTGACATTTTTGATCGGAAGGTACCTTTGTTTCCAAATCTAGCATCAAACCAAACATTTTCTTTTTCGCCCGTTTTCTCCCAAAAGAAGCACATTTTTTTCTAATGTGACCTTTGACCTTTTGACCTTAGTTTCAGATGTAGTTTGATCTCCTGATTCCAAAAATCAACACAAGTCTGTACAGCCATCCGAAATCCGACCGAAAACTTTGACCCCATATAACTTCGCACAAGAAGGTCACACGGGGGTCAACCTATTGACAATTATGATCAGAAGGTACCTTTGACATCTGAAAATAGCATCGAAACTGTAAAAATCCCCAAAACACTTAAAGGTCACCAGAGGTCATATTGAGGTCAAGGGTCACCCAGATGCGGGTCGACAATTGGATTACATTGAAGCAATCCTAACGGACAATTCGTGCTCAAGTTAATGCAAAAATACTCGTTTTTTACATTAATTGACCTTCGATCACATGCATGTTTCAAAATGTTCCCCTAACCAGTTCACAACTTGTCCCAAAATATCAACCCTGTCGCACATTGGCACTGGGAGATATTGCAGTTTTAATATTTTGGGTTTTTGGACCATAACTGACCTTTGGTTACCTTAGTGGGCACCAAAAACAATAGGGCCAACCTTCTCCATACGGCGGGTCTATAGTCCAAGTTTGGCCTCAATCCAACTTTCTCTCGTTGAGATAGAGCGAACCCAAGCAAGTGTCACAGGCGCGCACACACACACACACACGCACACACACGCCAACCTGACTACATAGGTTCCTTTTGCTAAAGCAAGGAACCAAAAATTCACTCTCATGACTAATATGCATCCTTGATTGGCATCGGAGAAACCCAAATGTCACGCATAGAGCATCCAGTGGGTGGAGAGCTGTGTACTTCGAAAACTATAACAATTGGAATTTTTTTCCAGTAAAATTGAGATCTTCAGATACTTTGGTTACAAATTGCACATTCAAGCAATACATTCCATCTACAAAGTTCCATGAAGTTAGTACCTAATATGAATTCAAAATAGAATATTAATTCTAAATTTGGGAAGGAACTACACTGTTTTATTCCGCCTTACATTCATTCCCACAAGCAATTCAGTTTTCTTACAAAACATCACATCAATTCAGTACCTACCCTTGAAATTCAAGGATCTCATAATATGAGTTTAAATAAGGCAAACATGGTTATTTTTAATATTTCAGGGATTATTTCAGGGGTTCTGCACATAACATCAATCTCCTCAAATGTTATGATGTAAGGTCAATTACCCTTCAACAAAACTTGCCATCTTCAACACCTGATCGACTAGTTCAATACTAGACTCTCTACTGGCATTTCTAAATCTACAATGCTTGCATTGAAAGCATGAAAAGTTCTGCCATTAGAACACCAACATGTAATATTGCTTGCCAGTAGCGCATGGCAATTACAAAAGAAAACTCTACATAATTTACATTTATATTTCACATAAGTTTCACACCTAAAAAGACAGAAAGTGAAATTTCTTCAGTCCAATTTACCTTCTTTATGATGACTTCTATATATCTTTGCTTTCCATTCACATCCTTTCTTAAGAACCAAGCAATGAGGTAGAGTCAATATGGCTGGCTTCAGAAGATTCAGGTTGCTAGGCAGAAGCTCAACCACCAGTGACGAGTTACTAGCAAATGTAAGCGATTCACTTTCGAGATGGGGTGGAATAATTATCATCTGAATGAACTGTTCCCCTTCTAGAGCCCCAGAAGGTATTTCCAAGCTGACCCCAGTATCTGGAATGTCCAATCTTCCTCCTTCCTTGTTGATCATCAGCATTACCCTCCGGGATTTGAACAAAAGTTGAACTGCAATGAACGCAAATATTAGAGAGGGTAAGCTTGATACAGGAATCTAATTGCAAGTAGTTGCTCAGCCACTTCTTCTTCATAATATCATATGTAGACAGGGACTACACATGTTTATGATCAATCATTGAATCAGGAATATGATTCAAAATCTGAAACATACTGCCCTTTTCATGTTTTGGCAATATTACACATGAATAGGTTTCATATTACTTAATTCTTGAAGTGCCTCATGGACAGAGAGGCTAATTTTTTGACTAGTAATAACAACATATATATTTTATAGCCCTTATGTTGCATAAAAAGAATATATCTCAAAGTGCTGTACATGGGACTAGAGTAAAATTTTAAGAAGTACAAATGTAAGATGCATACATAGTGATTAAAGGAATGGAGTAGTCAAAGCAAAATTAGATACCAAAGGAATAAAAAAAAAAAATCAATAAATCAATGATAAATTAATGAAACTAATACAAATAAAGTTAAGACAAATAAAAACAAGATCATTCATTAAAGTACATGATGAGAAGACGAGTTTTAAGTACAATAAAAGGCGTTTGTAACTACCTGAGTTTGCAAAACCATAATTAAATAAATTTTACACTTTAAGGTTAAAGAAAATCATATTTTTTCAATGATACATTTAGTAGTTGCTGTAATGATAACTCAACAGTGAAAACCCTCAATCACATGACTTAAAGGGTGTGAAGACTCGCGCACAAATAAACGTCTCATGCCGGTAATCTGACCTAGTTTCGAATGAGGTGTAACAGAAGTGTTAGACACCACCATCGATCCCAGAAAATACACACACAGCTTGCTACCGTCGGTAATTAGACACTAGTGTACAGTCAATACATACAGCTACGGTCAATACCCACAACACGGTGTACATAGTAGCGTGAAAATCTCAGGTCTAGATAAAAGATAACAAGGTATAACGTTTCATTACTGTCTGCATTTTGTAGCGACAAGAAGAAAACGTTATTTGCAAGCAACGGAAAGTTAACTTTTTCAGAGCGCGGGACGCGGTTTGAGGCGAGTCTTCAATGCCTTTAAGCAGTTCTGAAAGAATCATTTGTCTCAAATTCTTTCTTTATTTGAAAGTAAAAGACTCTCAACAGGAAGTTGGAAATTTGTGAAAAATATGTATTTGTACCAAATAAGCTAATTTAAAAACGTAACTCCCGCTGAAATCTTAAAGCATCTTTTTGCGTCCTTTTTTTTTATGATTTTCTCAACCTCATTAACCCCACGATGCATACATACTAGCTTAGCTAAAAATTTACCACTTTGAACATCGTTTTTATTGAAGATATTTTCCGTTAGGATCGCAATAAACCCCGCCCATCATATGAATTTTTAAATTCTATGAACGTCATTGAATAATGTGTTAAATAATTTTCACTTTGCCGGAGTCTTAAGCAACCTAGTACACCAATATGTACTACAACACCAAGCTTTATTGGTGTATATTGTGTATGGCTGTGAAACCAATGCAACTTTTTTCGGATTGCTGTGAATGAATCTATTTTAAGCAACGGCTTATAAATAAACATGTTAGCTATTCACTGATTGTTTCAATTCAAACTAGTGGATTTGGAGAGCTGCGTGCAATTAATTTTTAATGAGGACTTTTTCGGAAGACACTGTACTCATTATCTGCAGAAGTCCTTAATCACTCGCCAATTAACGCTCTTGGCAGGGCAAAAACTTGGCTAATATCTTAGCTTGCTATTTTGTGATGAATACATGTTAAAATCTTGATGGACATATCAAAACGGTGGGAAACGGCAACAAAACGCAAAAGCTGCTTTAAGGTATGTAGTCTATTGACATTTGTCAGTAATTTGACAAACTTTAAGAAATGTTATATTAATGACTCAAATACTTCCCTCTTGCTCAAACATGTAGTATATGCCCTTAAAATAACCAAGCAGGTGTATTCACCTGATTGGTTATTTTCTGCTTGAAAGTTTACTGTGAACAGTGACAATAAAGCTGATGCCTCTTTATTTGAATTCTGAAGCACTACCTATACTTTAATCTTTTCAACAGCATGATAGTAATTGAAATGAAATGAAAACGAGAGAAAGGATTGCAGCTCAATCTCACTTTTGTTGAAATGTTTCTTAAATATTAAAAGTTCTTATGCACAAACCTTGTCCAGACCTGACAAACTTCTTATCGTCTATGAACCAGTTAAATCTTTTGCTTTTCAAAGCTCACTAATTGTTATTTCCTCCTTCACTTCATCTCATGATAAATTACAAAATCCAAAATTCTTTGGACGCACAAAAGATTACAGTCAGGAGCTTCTATTAAGTTGCTTACAGAGCTTACAAAGATCCTTTTACAATGTTCCATGTATTTCTCTGATCTGCAAAACTTAGCATATCTCACATAAATGCAATCCTTTTTAGAGGGGTAGAGACATGAGAATATGAACTAAGTAACAGTATTTGAGAGTCACTAAGAACAATGCATGAAAAAGATTACTAAATTAAGTCATTTATTTTTGCTACAGTTCTATTTGTTTGTATGAAAAAGTATGACCAATACTCACAGGCTGTTTCTCCTTGTGTATTTATCTGGGAAGCCAAAGTTTCGAGCCAAAATGAAGAAATATTGAAACAAAAAATATTGATCGTCGGATATTTTCATTTGGATAGCAAACAATAGAACTTGAAAGTCTGTATGAACTGGCAAATGAAATGACAGGTGCTACAACAAAGCAATTTGCAATGCATGTTTAAACTTCAGCACAATAACCAGATCCTGCCAGGCTTCAAAATCCATTAAAAATGTTACTCGTTTGATGTATACCAACAAACTACATAGAATAACAAATAATTAGTTTTCAATGTAGCAAAGGTGAAAGTATAAAACAAAGTATTGAATATGAGCAATCAACGTATGCAATAGAATTTAAATACTTGTACAAAATAGTTCACATGGTGAAAGTGCAAGGATGGTTTACCATGCACACACTTTGATCAAAGTAATAGCTAATGCCTTCTACACAATAAAATAAATTTGAAACACAAATAAAGGAGTCAACAATTCGAGTATGAAAATATACAAATTACCTTTGTGATTTGTGGTATCTGCACTATTTGTTGTGAGCCAGTATTGACGTGTATCTTCTTCGTAGTTATGCTTTCGGGTTCTTCAGTATGTTTTTTCTGTACCGATTTGGGAGTCAACGTCCTTTCTTCAGCTTTCTTGCTCTTCCCCGAATGTGCAGATGATTTACTTGGCCCAGGTTGCGAGAAGTCTGCAAGATGACTCAGATGTTACAAAGCAAAACTAAAAATATACATTCAGATGGTCTAAGGTTAGGCATTATTAATAGCATAAAATAATTATCTGCACTAACAACAAATTCATACTGAACAGTTCTTTTTGGTTTCGATGATAATCGTAACCTTCGCATTTAAGCTGAAGTATGTGTATGAGCGTTTGTGAAGCCTAGCTTGTAAACACAATTTCTGGAGGAGTGAAGACCAATTACCATATTTGGTGTGCAGAAGTACCACATTGAGTGCAAGGAGCCTACAGTTTTTGGTCAAAGGTCATTTTGGGTCATCAGAGGTCAAATTGTGAAAACCTTGTAAACATGATATTGCAAGAAGGGAACCTTGGACAGATCTCATATTGGTTTGTAGATGTACCACATCAAATTAAAGGAGCCTATTATTGCTGTCTCTCTACACTAACGCACCTTCCTAAACTTGAAATCGCAAACAAAACTTGGACAGATCGCATATTTGAGTACAAGAAGCCTTATGTGTGCGGAGGTCAATTTTCGTTTGAGTTTAACAGGGTTCGTCAAATTGTTAAAACCATGTTTGACACAATATTTCAATCAGGACAGATGTCATATTTAGTATGTTGATGTATTGATTTAATACAAGAAGCCTGTTGTCGAGGTCAATGGTCATTTCAGGACAGCCCCTGTCATTGTGAATTTATTGTTTGTCACATCAAACTGCTTTTCACTGTATTACTACTACGATCAAGTATGTTGTACACCCTCACTATACATTATGTCAGATTCATAAAGAAAATTGCACGTGTTACATAATCGAAATCACAATGCTTTCTGGTTTTCTGGTTTTCTTTCATATTATCAATAATATGGATTATTTTATTCAATTTGATTACAAGTGGTCTGGTTTGGAAATAGGTTTCACACTCTCTTAATTCATTTTCAGTATTTAATCCAGTATTAACTCTATTCAAATTTAATAGAATACAAACGTTGTTAATGATGCGTAATCTCTTTGGTTTTAAGTAAGGTAACTGTTGAAGTAATCAGTCCTTTTTGTATGCAAAAACAATGCATAGAGGAGTATATGGACAAATTGTCAGTGTGACATACCATACCACAAAACTATTTTAAACGTCAGTAGTGAACACATTCATGAACTTAAACTAAACTAACAATAAAATTCGTGTTAAAACTTCATTTCATTTTCTAACTTGAAATGATACTTGTACTTTAAGCAGGCCTTATTGAGGAATTTACTTGCCTGGCTTTCAAAATCTTTAACACATTATAACAAAGACGATACATTTTCATTGTTAAATCCAGTATAAATTCTCGTACAAATTTAAAATGATGAGAATGAATAAATACGAAAACAGAAAACACATATGGTACACATACAGTTGACTAAAACTTTAGATAACGAGGATAAATGTGTATGGGTTAATGAAGCTACTAGATATACCCCAATTGATTTGAAGGGAAAACAGACCCTTTCTTTGGTCCTCAGCTTCAAGTAGACTCACAAAAGTTTCAGTGCAGAAAATCCTTCGACAACTTGATAATCCTATTGTATCATTTTCACAGATATGCAAATACACAACATTATAACTTATACCTAGGCAACTTGCAATTATGCAAATGGATTCATATATAAATTAGAATATTGAAAAGAACAATGCATTGCTCCAATTCTTTTACCTATAGTCTGATGACCGGTACGCCTAAACTGCATCTGTGGAAGCATGAGAAACAATAGATGCAGCATATTGTAAATAACAAAGGATTAAAATAAAGTACGATTATGGAGTTTCATTGCTCTTATAAACCGTTATTAGGGTTGGTGGCAGAAACCATTTTGACACACTGAACAGCATTATCGGCAAAATGATATATGGCAATGCACTTCTAATCTAAGAGTTGCAGGTTGAATTGCTGGCTTTTGGAAAGGCACTTCAATCTCAATTTCCTGTCTTAACCTAAGTGAATAAATGTGGACCTGTGAGGTAACATTTGTAAATACATATTTGTTCACTGGATTGTGGTGACAACAGTGGGATATTCCTTTGAATAGAAGCTCACTGCCAGTGTGGTGAACCAAGAGCAACAGTTTGAACTGTGCAATGTGTTACATGACAGGGAGTTGGCACTATTGGCTATGAACCTGCGACTTCTGTTCAACATTTAACCATTTCTGCAGTGACAACTGTCTTTTGAAACTTCCTATCTTCATTTCTCATACATGATATTGCTGTTAAAAACAAATTATAGTTCATAACTAAAGTAAAGAAAGTTATAATTACTATACTTTTGATCTGCTTTTCTCTCTCATTGCTATAAATTACCAATTAAATTTCATTGAAGTTACCATTTTCAGTTGTCTCTCTCTGACAATTAATACACAATTGAATATGAAATCAAACCTAGCGAGCTGGAATTGTTAATGTCATTAAAAGAACATGTATAGCATATGTATAATGTAAAATAGTTTCACGTTATTACTCTGATCAAGCATCATGCCTCACTTCCTTTTCTCTTGTTGATATCAAGCTAATACATAAAAATGAATAATCAATGATATCTTGAACTAAAAGTAATATTATACACAAATACAGTAAATATAAAAAACAATTAGCTGCGAGATCAAATGAAGAAACTTGAGTTTACCGGCCACTCTCCAGATTTCTTGTCCAATGTATGGATTACTCGCTCTCCAATTATCCACTCAACTGATAAACGAAAATGAGAATAATTTTTTGATAACTCAAGGAGGAAGTTGTGAACTAATCAATAGGTTAAGTGTAAGCAATGCTCTGGAAAGACAAAATCAGCAATTATACAACAAGAAACATACTTGTTAGGTTTTTCTTCATAGAGGAGAGTAGCTTCTTGTCTGTGAGTAATGGTGGCGGACTCGGGAAGTTCAAACTGTTAACATAATTGTTATAGTAATTTTCATTATTGAAACAATGAAAATCATCATTTAAGCATAGTAATCTACTGATTGTTATTTCATGTGATGCAAATGTTAGTAAACTTTCCGAAGAATGAGTGTGAGTATGGGTTTTCACTTTAGATTTCTTGAAGTCTGTTTTTGTATACATGGTATATCTCAAGAGGGAAACTATTTTCAGATGTTTTAAACTTGCTGGTCATTACAAGTATTTAACTACCTTTATCTTCCAGATTAGTACTGATTGTTGTGGAAGATTCAGTTAAAGGTTTCTAGGGAAATAATAATGCAAAAATTATCAAATGTGATGTATCACAACAAGTGAAAACCAAGTGATTAATAGTGTTGCATTTTCTCACTTGACTGACTTTGCAATAACTCTAGTCCACAACAGTGGAATAACTTATTTTAGGATTGGAAAGATACTTTTAAGCACTGCAGTAGATTAACATAAGAGATGAAACAAATCAAATCAGAGTATTTGTCCTTTTCAGAATCACAACAGTATAATCAATGGAACTGTAGGCACATATCTCACATACTGAAACTATGTATACTTACAAAGCTGTTTTCACTGATTTACATTTAGTGATGAATTTAATCAGCTCCTCAAAGTCTTCTTTTTTCAGCTTCATGTCCCATCGTGATACTTCTATCACTTTTAATGTAGGAAAGCATTCTAAAATAATATTGCTGTTAAAGGTTAACGTTGCTTTTGTTACCTCAACAACCAGATCAACCAGTCTTAAAGTTCCGATACGAATCTGTGTAAAAAAATTGCATCTTGTATCATCAATTCCATACAACATCATAGCAAATATTTACCATTTTCATCATAGTAAAATATATGTATGAGATGAGAAGGAGAATGGGATAGGAAACTACTAGTCTATGCTTCAGTAAAAGCTGATATCTGTCTGCAAAAGACTATCTGGTATTTACGCTCTTATTCGTTAAATCTTGGATCTCAACATGGCAGTACTTTTTATTGCAGTTACTGTAAAAGTCAATAGACAACAGTTGTGTATTTTTTTTTAATGTAAGAAAAATAAGTAATAACATGTCAACTAAGACAGCGTGAACCATGTTGATCTTATGACAGGTGAGCACTCTTAAGAGAGAGCACACTGGCACTTGATTCCATATAACTTTTAACTAACCTTTGTGTGTACTACAAGCTCTGCTTAACGAATACCATTGTATAGTATTTGACATGCATATTGTTTGGCCCAATGAGAAGTATCTTCAAGAATAAAAGTTGATCCTTTGGCTATAAACTATAACACCAGCTGACGGTGTTTATCCTAGCCTGACCACCTTATGACGGTAATATTGCAGGACATGTTTTCTTCATAGGCATTAGACCTCAATTTGGAAGATGTCTGTGTGCTAAAGACTACAATCATACTAGATACAATGAATACATACAGTCAGATGAACATAAGTTTATGTCAACTATACCTTTGAATTTGATGCATACATGAGCATTGAGACCTTAGACTGCTGCAGTATTCTGCTATCTCCACCTCGGATTGTTACAATGTTCTTACAGACCTGCCGTACAGCGTTTTCCATTCTCTTGTTTCTGGCTGAAGAATTGCACTCAATAAAGCAAAGGAAAATACAGTTCAATATGTATTCTGGAACAACATCATTTGATGACTTGTAACAACTGTGAAGATGTTCCATGATAAGAAAACAATTCTCAGGACAGAGATAGCTTGTGAAGCGAAGAACATAGTGAAGGTCGGCAGGATTGATCAGTGGAAGGTGTTTGTTCAGAAACAATCGATGACGGTGTTTCCCCTTTGACCGTTGAAGCATCGATGAAAAGTGTTTAGCAGCATACCATTCTTGGATCACTTTATGTAAAAACTTTACCTGCAGAGACACATTCTGAGGATTGGTGGTAGTTTTCCTTTCAGTAAAAGGCTTCTCTGTTTCATTGGGCTTATTATCAGTTGAACTTTCTCTATCCCTTGAAATCTCCTCATCACTAGATAATATGTCATCTTGCCCTTCTCCAATTATGGCTGTTTCAGACAAACTCTCACCCTCTCTCCTCGCATCATCAATAGATATTATCTTATCGTGTGTTACCATTCCTTCTTCCACTGCCTCTCCTTTGTTTCGGTGTTCCTCTTCCCTTGTCATCACCCCTTCTTCTACAACCAGAATGCCTGACTCTATCCAATCCTTGACGTTGGACACATTTTCATTGAGAAAACTTTTTTGCCACGTAAGTTGTTGGTATCCTTTGCATAGTCCATTAAAGGCTATTTCTGATAACCTTTTGGACATTATTTTACTTTCTGAGCTTTCAGAGTGCTCAGATCTAGAAAGGGAAAGCAAAGTATTCACCATTACTTCTATAAATGGCCCAACACTGTCCAGTTGACCTTTGGGTTTGTCTATTTGTCCCAGGTGTTCTATATTATGGACAATATACACAAAGAGCAGTGGATTACTGCAAAGATCATAAAGCAATGCAGAAGTCTCAATACTGCATTTAACTTTCTGTTGCTTTTCTCTGTCATCCGGGATAATATTAGCAATGTACTGGTCTCTTTCTTCTTCACCAAATCTTCCTAATTTCAACATTGGACACTGAGGAAGGTCATGCACAAAATCTGACCGAGATGTTAACACTATTGTACAATTTGGGAATTTCTCCTTTCTCATCACTCTCTCTACCTCGGAAGGTTCTCCATCCTTGGTCCTACCATTGTACTCTTCTAATCCATCAAGTACTATACAGGTTTTGTTTTCATCAGACGCTTGATCGAGAATACCTTTAATGTCACCTTCATTAAGAGGTTTACCTTTGGGGATATAAAACCGTTTGATAGCTTCAATAATGGTCATGCCATCAACAAATTTCAAAGGCAAAAAGACAACCATTTTAGCATCACTACTCTTCCCAATACTCCAATCATAGGCTAACTGAGATGAGAGCATTGTCTTACCAGAACCTGGATCTCCTTCTATAATGATGCGAGTTGCTGATTTGAGTCTTCTGTGAGTGAGTATATCTGTGTATTGTAACTTACATTCTTGATCAACATCTGTTGTCTTCATCTTTGATTTGGAATCAGTAAGAACCAAACCACAGGCAATGAATAGCTCTGATGTCATCCACTTACAGGATTTTTTCCATGGTAATGGTGTCATGGTTTCATACCAGCTTTTGGTCTTTTTCCTCAAGCATTCGATGAACAAAGTTTGTTTC
Source organism: Apostichopus californicus (assembly GCA_020650975.1). Lineage (NCBI taxonomy): Eukaryota > Metazoa > Echinodermata > Holothuroidea > Aspidochirotida > Stichopodidae > Apostichopus > Apostichopus californicus. The sequence continues at coordinate 14,016 of JAIPMN010137931.1, read as the reverse complement.
CCTGCAGAAAGAAGGAAGAATTTTGGCAGGCAAAATACTTTTTAAAATAACATCGAAGCAGCACATGTGAACAGGAGAGATGCAGTCTGAAATTAATGATGTATATTCATTGGAAACAGTAACTTGACTTCTTGAGTTGTTGTTCTTGTAGCAGTGCTCATGGTTAATGTTGTACTGCAATGGGATCAACTTGAAAAAGTGGCAAATATTTTAAAATATTTCTACTTAAATCAACACCATACTTTACTCTCACGGGCATTAAGTGTGGTTCGACCTAGTTGTGCAAGCACAAGGAGAGAAGATGAAAATCACATGTTTGCTTATAAATGTAATGATCTGCTACCAAATCACATATATAGATACAGTAAAATCAAGATTGCTGTACCAATATGCTGTTAAGGGGAACATTTTGGCTTTTCTACTTCGCAGAAATGACGTGTAGTTAATATTAGCAACTTTGTCGTAGAATTCAGATGAAACGTTCGAAATAATACAAATTAACATTCAATCAAAACACCATGATACACGTGTCTAACGAGTAGTTATCATCAACTAATTCCTGTTTGATTTTCTTCCTGGTCTTCCAGTCAACATAAGAAACCAATATAAGTAATTCAATATCAGAATGGCATTATTATCACAAACTATGTTGACTATTCCGATGGAATATTACAGCAATTCTTTTATTGAAGTACTCCTGCCATAAAATGTGAAATGGTTCTACTGTATTAATAAGACTGATATACCCTCATAAAAATCTTCTCATTCTGCTGGGTCGTACACACTATTAAAACTTTTAACTGTGCATTATATTACCTTCCAATGTATTAATTGGTTTCTTTAACTCGCTCCTTTCATCAACCAGGGTCTGATACTCCTGTACCTTAGCAACAGCCTGGACAAGTTGATATTGCTTTAGAGGGGTCACTAGTTTGCAAACATCAAAATGACTGATGACTCTCATATCCTCAAGAGTCAGAAGAAAAGTTATTCCTGGAGTCTGACTAGTAATGACTGCTTTCTTCTTCTCATTAGTGAATTTAAAGTAGTCACATAACTCTCTTGGTAACGACAATGTCAGATGTGAGGACAAACCAGCCAGAAATCTTCCATAAGAAGTTTCATCACCTAAAACGTTACGAAAAAACAGAAAACCAAAACGTTTAGAGGTTCAATGTCCAAACATATTAATAGTGTGGTAAGCTTGTGCACACCAAACTGAAGAGGATTATCAATTAACTAATGTGGCACCATATTACGGAAGGTACCAGGAATCAGTCATCATGTTGATAAAGTCTATTTAGTAACATCGTACAAAAACAGATACAGACATGAACGTTAATGAGGTCAAAATGATTTCATAAGTATGTGCTGTAACTATATACTGTATTTACATTGTATTATCCAAGTACATATGCATGAAGCTAATTATATGTAAACTATTTTATTCAGAGATATCTGATAAAGAATTTTACGTTCACTCATTTAATATTCATGACGTGCACACACACACAAAAAACACACGGTTGATTGTATGAATGTAGTGTGACAAACCTAATATGTCAAGGGTGAAAGTCATTGAAATTTTGGTTCTTGTTTTTTGTTTTTGTGTTTAAAAGCCATTTCTTGCGATTTGAAGAATATTCATGACATAAAGATGGAATTGTCATGAAAATGTGCCTACTTTGTACCAACATCACCATATCAACATGAGCCAAATTTATGTTAACCTCCCTCATTCATGGTGATGAGTAATTGCACATTGGAAAACTATGTTTCTGTGCAGTATGAAATTTAAACTTTTTGCAACCAAAAGTAAGTTATCAACATAATCATAAACGTGACGAAAGTCAAAAGCTACTTTTAAGGCCTAGCTATGCAGAAACTGATGGAAGAGACTACACAACTTAAGATTAACAGGCGATTCAGACACAGCATGTGAACTCACTGCCAAACTAAGACCCTTTTACACAATTAATTCACAATGATATTGGTCATAGTAAAAAATCTAACTAGGCGACAGTTAAGTTCCGTAAACGGCGCCTGGTCATTTCCCCAACGTAACTACATCCAAACGTGAAGGTTTATTTGGCAGTGAATCTCGATAATTTCAAAATACGACGCAAACTGTCCTATAGCACCGCTGTATGTACAAAGAGTACACCTGTTTGCACGCAATGAATTAGCGAAAGTATGCTCGGGAAAGACGCGCTGAAGTCTATAGAGATTTTTCTGAGAGTCTTGATTGGATTCTACGGATGCCCATCAGCTTATTTCCAATTGCCAACAGCCTCCTATTCTTATGAGGCATAACGCACATGTTCTCGAATAGGCTGGTCATTGGGCGACACGATAGATTATAAAACAGGTTTCCACAATTTGACCCAAAGGACCTTTGGCCTCTAAAACCAATACGCTTTTACTCCTAAATGTGGTCCTCTTACACACGAAATATGAGATTGGTCCAAGCTTCCCTTCTTGAGATATCGCGTTGACAGGGTTTTCACAATTTGACCACTGGTGACCCTAAATGACCTTTGACCTCCACCAAAAACAATAGGCTTCTTCTACTCAATGTGGTACACTTACTCACCAAATATGAGATTGGTCCAAGCTTTCCTTCTTAATATCGTATTTACAAGCAAGGCGTCACACACACACACATACACACACGGGCACGCACACACGCATACTCATCCGCCTGCATGGCTGCATAGCTTAGGATTAACATTGAAACCGGAATGACTGTTTACAACATTTGCTACATGGTGAACATTTTGAAATATAATGCTTTATTCGAATTCCATTTGTCATGATGTGATATGCTTTGTAGACATACTCTGTATGCAAAAGGCCTGTTCCATTCTTCCGATGATGTTGGCAAACTTGGATGGATACACCAGCAGGTATATGGTCAGGTCAAGATGTTCTCTAATTAAGATCTATAAAGAATAAACTCAGATCTTTGAAAAACTATTTAAAGGAAAGCAGGCAAACTACAGAGTGCACAATATTTTAAAACAGAAAGAATAGCTGACCTCTGGACCTTTGGTAGTATTCTAGCATGAACAGTGCTTTTTCATTTATCTTTAGTACACTGATTGCCTCTAGTAGTCTGCTGACATTAGATGTGTGTATGACTCCTCTCTCTTCAAGAATGTCTAGGAGGTCCTTGGCGGATGAATTGCTGTTGATTATGGCATCTAACTGATCAGTAGGAAGTGCTACATGGTGAGCCAGCTGGTGACAGTCATTCTCAGACAACAACACAGTGAGAGCACCTATTAGCCATGGATAGCTCCACTGCAAAGTTAAACCAGAGTGAAGACCCTCTCAGTGGTTACTTGCCTTAACAGTATATGCAAATCAAGCTTCCAAATAGTTTACTTATTCTGGTATATTCTGTTTATGAACCAGAATGCAAAAATGCATTGAGGTTTCGATGACTTCAATGCACTAGACTTAACTGCTTGTTAGTAACCAGAACTAGCTGTTACAATACAAATGACCCGAACCACCATTTTGATACAATTACACGATGGCATGATAAACACAGGTCAGTTTACTGTACGTGGTAATACAAACCTCCACCAAAAAAAAAAAAAATAGGTGTCTTGTACTCAATGTTATGAATCCACACACCGAGTATGAGAAGTATCCATGATTCCCATCCTTAGATATCTTGTAAAGAGGAAAACACATGATTTCTCATGGTAGAAATCATGCATACATGGTATATCGACTTGCCATATTGAGTAAAAGAATCCTGTTGCTTGTGAGGTCAAATCTCCATTGAGGTCACCAGAGGTCAAACTCTCAAAAACCTTTTACATGATATCTAACGATGGAAATCGTGGATAACTCTAATACTTGGTGTGTGGAATCATAACATTGGGTACAAGACCCCTTTTGTTTTTGGTGTATAGCCACGTAAAGTAGACTGACCTGTGTTTATCATGCCACAGTGCATGTAATTGTATCAAAATGGTGGTTCGGACCATTTGTATTGTAACAGCTAGTTCTGGTTACTAACAAGCAGTTAAGTCTAGTGCACTGAAGTCATCGAAACCTCAATGCATTTTGTTTTCTGGTTTATTTTCAATTCCTCTCATTCTTTATTGTTCGCTTCTTAGTAACGCTCACAGAGTCATTGACCCTGTGTGCAATACTCCCAGTGTTTGCTGGACTAATTCCTCCTAAAAGGAGCTTGGTGGGCTACCACAACCCCATTAGGCCTGAATGGTATGCGTTATTCTTAAGCTATCCTTTAGTATTCAATGGTTAATATGTTATTTTCCTTAAATCCAATACGAATAGGCCAGGCTTTGTTGTATTAAGGGTAGTGAGTTATGTCATGCCCACTGTAATCTCTGGTGGAATAAGTTTAAAGGTGTGGGAAGTCAGTTTGTCTACTTCCTGGAGGATTTGTGGCCAAGTCTTAAGTAAAATCTTTTCTGGTAGAGTGGGATAACTAATTTCTGTTATATTTTCTCTTTGTTCTACAAATTGCTTAAAACACCCAAGTTTGCAAGCAACTTTACCATTCACCAAGACATTCCAAGCTGACGAACAACTGCAGAAGTGACGAGCTGTACAAGATTACTAGAAATTAATTATATTAATTTCCACACAGTTAAGAGTTCATCTTTTAACTTTGCCCCAGACCCCTCAGGAGCCTAGTCATTTTGATTGTGCATAACAAGTGTATTTTAGTTGTGAATGTATATATGTTAGTGCTGTACTGGCAGTGTGCCATACATAATAACAGCCCTCATTGTGTGTATTTTTGTTTTATTTATTAGTTTGATCCTGTGGATGGCAGAATACACACAGAAAGTTTTTATTAATTAAACTTTATGTACCTGTAACGGCTATATGAAGTCTACATGTGAAATAATTATTTTTGTTATCTGTTGTTAAATAGCATGTTTAAAGGGTTGATGATGGCACTTCTAATGCCCTCAACCATTAGCACCTTATGTGTGTAACGTTATGATCTAGCATTCATTCAATTAATATGAGAGTATTGAATGTACTTTAGGTTATTGGTCTAGCAAGAACCCACATTGGGATATTTATTTAGTTTTATTATTTATTCTTACGATACCCGATCATTATTTGTTACTGCAATGCACTCACATTGTTATCTAGTTGTACTAAGTGTAGCCTATTCTAGCTATGTTTAGGTTCCATAATGCAATGCTACACTTTTACTAGTTGCCATGGGGATAGGAATAGCCAAACTTTCTGTGAGCCTTTATATTGAAAGAGTTGTATCAATATCTTAGTATAAGCATATTTGTTTATTGTGTATTTTTTGGACCAAGTCACTGGTGCTATTGTTTTCTTAGAATATTAGAGTATATTAGCATTTCTTTAGCCCTATGAGTCACACTTAATTGGTACAGACCCCATTTTACCAGATACAGCAGATAGGCTAGGTGACAGTCTCTGCTTTGTAGCCTACTCCCAATGGATGCTTAGGTACCTGCAGCCTAACAAAAGGTGTTAGGTGCCATGGCAACATGTGGTCTAATCAGTAAAGGTGCATGGGTTGAAGTTCATAGTTAACATGCTACTTGTTGTTGCTAAGTTATTACTAGCTGAGGGATTTCACAACAGTATATATTTGCATCTTGTAGGTTTCATGTAAGTTATAAAGGGAGTAATGATCTTAGAGTTAATCTATCGGGATATGTTCGTTATACACTATATTGCGACATTCCAAGATTAAATACTGCTACGCCGACGAGGGATAGACAGTCCACGTATTTATGGAGCACTGTGGTATTGCTGTATGAGTAACATAGGCAAGTGGTCGTATATTAAACAGCGACCAGTTGCAAATTACTGTATATGTCTCGGAAGGTTCATTTTATTATTTTCAAACTTTTTAGTTTACGTATTACCTATACTTCATCACTGTTGTTGTGTCACCCTAACGTATCATCTTTGTGTACTTGTACATGTATGTAGTAGGTTGTAGAAATCTACCCATGTCAAGTTGAGCTTTGTGTATATTATTGCATATTTTCATACTTAGTTTGTATATGCTTATTAAGTGTTTGCTAACTGCGGGAGATAGTTGTCACCTTGCCCCTTGTTTATTCAATTTGTAATTATCATGTGTTGACAATATAAGCAATGTGTAGTATCCATTTACCAAGACACTCCAAGCTGCCGTACACCTGCTGTGGTAGAGACGAGCTGTACAAGATTATTAAAATTAATTAAATTAATTTCCACACAGGACTTAGGTTATGTAGTTGACACCCTACCGAGGGACTGGTACTAGAAGATGTTTGCCCTCAGAAGACATGGTCAGATGCCGGAGACATCCACTTATGGTTCTGTGAACAAAGTGAACGAGTTGATGTACCCCCCCCCCCCCACTACTAGACGCATTAGTGGGCTGTGGGATCGTTCTACATCTATACGAGATGGGCGTTCCACCTAGATTAGTAGATTAGTAGGCCATACGTGTAAGGCTATCACGACTGCCATGTTTTGACTTTATTTTATATATTCATATAGTAATCCATCCTTCGCTATGGTGGATAAATAGTATTTACCTTGCAGATTACAAGAGAACATTGTGTTTGTACTCATTGTTATATACTTGTGTGTTATATCATCGTAAAGGCAGGCGAGCTGTTGCAAAAGCTGAACACCGCTTGCCTTGATCTAATGTATCTCGTGGTTGTGTTACCAGCACAGCCTAGTCCTTAAACTATATGCTACAAGGTATTCGTCTATGGTGGTGCTATAACATCGCCACTGAAAAGATGCAACTGTGTACCTGTACTATCCCAGGTGCCAGCAAATAAAGACTACAAATATCCTATTGGCAAGCTCTACTTTGACTTGCATCAGCACAATGCAACTACTATACAAATATAGTTAAACATAGCATGTGAAGTTAGGTAACAAGCAAAGCTGTGTTATATACCACCACACTATATTAAGCATTTAAACCAGCGGACACGTCACAGACAACTTAGGCCTACAATTGACATCCAATTTGTCCCAAATTGAATTCACTTTTGCACAAGTTGTACATTCATACTACAAGTAGGCCTATTGTTAAATATTCACGTTTATAATGGGCAGGACAACATTTTACATCTGTTTAAAAACACAAAGGAGTCATTTCTCCTTGCTGGTACACAGTGTAGAGTCTTTATCTATAGCTTTTGAAACTGGCTGTAAAAAGTTTGCACTGAAGTTTTCTGATACCTGCCAAAATTTGTAAAAACACAGTAATAGTTTACACAAATTTTCACATCCACTAATACTATATTTACCGATACTAAAGCAACTAAAAATTTCATATTTGTTTGAAAAGACAATGGAGTCAGTTTTGTTTAGCTAAGATCTCTAATGCATACACACAGTGTGTGTACTCTGCAACCAAATTTTGAAGTATGAGTTAGAAAAAATGTGCACTCAAATTCGCTCAAAGTTGGCAAAATTTGTAAAATTGAACTAATAGTTATGACCTATAACTTTTTTCGCATGCAAATATGTAAAGGTGTTGATACTAACCTGCTACAGAAGTCAGAATTTTGCAGTAAATAGGAAGCCATTTATGTTTGGCCGTAATTTCTAGTACATACACACAATGTGTATTCTACAATCTCATTTTCTTAAATTGAATGTAAATATTTTGCCCTGAACTTTTCTTAGATCTTTCGAACTTTGTAAGATGTTACTAACAGTTGTGTTCTACTCAAAAGTTCGCATCCACTTATACCAAATTTCTTAATTCTAAGCTGAATAATTCACATAAAATTGTTCAAAACTTAAGAGAATTTCTTGCTCACTTCTCTTACACTTGTTGCACACAACTTGTGGAATTTAGATTAACCATTTCTATTTTTTTATTTAAGAATTTCATTTAATTTTGCCAAATTTGTAAAACAATAGTTATAATTGTTAAGAAAACAAATGTTCGCATTCACTTATATCAAATTTGTCTACTTTAATTGACTAGCTGACTAATCTAGACCGAAATTATTTTTCCTATTTTTACCATAATCCTGCTGTACTTACCATACTGTACTCTCTCACTTTACCAGTGTAGTCGTTTACTGTTAGCAACCTGTTTATATCAATAATCCTGATTCTCTCAGAGGAATCAACATCAAATAACTTCAGTTCTTGACTGTCAGAGAGAGAGTAAACAACAACATGGAGCCAATCCCATAAAATATAAACCAGACCACTAACAGTGATACTGCATGCATCTGAGTAGCCTGGTGTTTTATACTCATGTACAATATTTCCCTCCATGTTGTATATAATGGCTCTCTTCCTATAGTTATTAATAGCTCTCCTCGTATAGTCTGTAGATATAAACAGATTATCTCCATAAACTGTTATATCTTCAGGCCATTCATCATATATTTCTAATCCTTTCAAGGTGATTGTCTTGATTTTATTTAAACTAAAATCAAACACAATCACCTCGTTAGAAGACAAACCAATAAATATCTCTCCCTCTCTGACAGTCATACACTTGGCTGGTCTAGCGTGTAATAGGTTGACTGAGTGTGATGGTTCACTGTCGTCTGCCTCAATATGATAAACCTGAACGAGATCATCACGCACAGTAACTATAAGTGAATCATCCAAGAATGAAACACAGCGATAGCCCGGCCATTTTGAATGATCGAATAATATTGTGAACAACTGACTGAACTGAGTCATTAATGGCGACGAAGAACCAGGATCATTTAATGTAAACAGGTCCATGAATGATGTATCTGTCCTGTAGTTGTATCCGCACACTGCCAGCTTGTTACCGCGTACATCCATATCAGCGACCCGCCAGTCACGTTCTGTTGTACATCTTGGTATGGTAACGCTACGTACACTTCAATGGAAAAACAAAAGTGTAAACACAATCGCAAGCCTGCGTCTCCATGGTAACAAGTAGTTTTAGCGTAAATATTGGCTAATAAAGTTCAGGTTAACGAAGTAAACAACGGATGGAAAAAGGAACGTGCTTTCGAATGCTACGTACATAGAGACACTATAACTCCACTAACTTTTTTTTCAATTTCCTTTACGTGTGGAGGGCAGTATATACTGATCTACTGAAAAGGTCTGTAAAGAAAATAAGCTGACAGTGGAAGAAAAGATAAGGTGAACATAGGCTTCATATCCTTTAAAATCCAGTGACAATTTCTCCGCTCTGGTTAGGGCACGAATATATTAAGCTATATGGGGCATTTGGATGATATAGGGTCTATACTTATTTTAATGTCTAATCGGGAAAAAAATATTATTTTGGAGTTTCTAATGAGCGGATGGCCATGGATTCGCTGAAATGCGGTGGGAGGGCCTAAAAGATCGTAAGCACCCGAAAAAAAATAGTTGTATTAGCACGTACTAATTTCCGATAAAAGGCAGGAGGGCCAAATGGAATACATTTGTTCAAAAATTTTGGCCTTTAATATATAGTACTATACTGATCGATCGAACAATGTCACCAATATAACACTATAATTGTAGGTGGTTTCGTGTTCTCTGGAATATGTGATATTTGCGGGATAATTATCGCCAATGGTCAAATTATTACATTTTCATCAACAACACCATTTGCAATTTTTCTGGTGGGTAATTGTAGTAATTACAGTATACATGTAGCCTATATTGTAATGTAGAGAAAGCCTCACAAAACCTTTCTTGGCGGAACTAGCATCTGCAGTATACAAATATTAATTACTTTGGCAAAACGTCTGCAATGTTTGAAAAGCTGACGGCACTTCGCACATTTCTATGTTTTTAGCAGATTGGGAGTATAGCTAGCATGCTCGTGTGGGATTCATAATTTTGATAGGATATGTTGTTTTAGAAAGAGCGAACACACGTTTTGGATGGCTCGTACAAAGCATGGAGAATTTGGACTCAATTGTGATAATTATGATGAAGCGATGCTTGCATGGTTGTGCTTACATTAATGTTTAATTTTCCTTTATCTCTTCACCGGATTAATTGCAGTAAACTTTAATGCGAATTTAAAAAAAGCAACATATGGAGCTGGAGTATGATGACGAGACACATATCCTCGACCATTCTTTCCAAATGGAACCATATGTATAGCAAAATGGACCAGTTCCAATGAAATATCAAAACTTCCGAGGAACTTTCGCAAATTTTCATGAAAAGAAAATGCGAACAAAAGTGGCTTTACTAAAGTATTCACTTAAATTGAGCGAATCTAGTAAAGGATCAAACTTTTGACTGTCCCGACCTTTGCCAGGCTAATATTCGGGGCCTTTTTTAAGCTATAGTTCCATTCAACAACATATATGTCACGTACCCTAATTACAAATAAAACCATGGCGGGAAAAGTTCTGAAAGTAGTGACGCTCTATCAAATTACCTGCTCAAGACGCAACTGACACAAATATGTCCACCTCAACTTATTTACATGTGTCCTATGCACCACTCACTACTTCATTACATTACTTTTAACAGCAATAGGGCACGTACACAGCCAACTGACTATCATATACGACATATAATCTAACATACAGTTCCTGAGATTTTCTTACTTCCAAAAAAATTACATTAAGCTCCGCCTACCACTCATATCAATTAATTTCAACAGTTTCATAACGTGAAAACACTCGCGTCTTTGCTTACAATATAAACAAGCCAAATATAAAGAAAACATGTGTAGCTGTCAAAATATGGCCATTTTAAGATTTTGACATTACCCACTCATAAATATATATGACTCATGACATTACTGTAAAGGGCAATAGGGCACATCTACAGCTCATAGGCTATCAGACTATCATATATGACATGAATCCAACATATGGTTCCTGAGCTATGCAACATTACGCAATTATCACACCATAGGTTCCTGATGTTGTAGCATAGGATCTAAATTCGGTGGAAATCATTCAGAACATACATTGTGGATCTACT
>JAIPMN010137927.1:0-10936 GCA_020650975.1 Apostichopus californicus | reverse complement strand
CTGGGATTTTGGGTGTCAAAAAAAATTACATGTGCGAAAAATATATCATTGGTCTGAATGGTCTCGAATCTCCAACAAATAAGACAATTCTTCAACAAAATATAGCACTGTTTTGCATCAAAGCACCCTTCTTCATACAAAAAAATCGCAGGGGACACCCCCTCCCCAGGACATGGATAAAAAACCTATCACTTGAGGAGAACCATAGGCGTAGATCGGGGGGGGGGGGTATATTCTCCGCAATATTTGACTAGAGGAGGATAACCCATGTAATCACCCCCCTCCCAACATTATGGATACACATCCAGTACCCTTTCAAAATGTGGTAATTACTTCGGAAACAAACACACGTTCATAAGTCTCCTGTTTCTATCACAATTTACTCTAGTCCAGTGTTGCTATTCTTGGTGAAATTTCTTGGTCTCAATTTATTAACGAAAAGGTAAATCGCTCGTGAAATGGTGAAATTTAACCACTTTACTTCACCTTGCAAGTGCCATTTCCGATGATCTGGGAGGTATTTTTGGCCCAATTTTTTTATGTACGCTATGCGCCAACCCATGGTGGCGCTCCGCTTAGACAGTCTTTGCACAATTTTAGGTCCCCTAAACATGAAATAAGAACCCCCCCTTAATAAAAAGCTTGTACGGGCCTGTTTAAAGTAACTTACCAAATTGGTTTTTCTTCTATTTCACTAAACTATTTGATGACCATATCAAAACATGGGATCTCAAAATAAAGGATGTTGAGAAAACTTTAGAGCAGCTTAGAAGGCCTGGAAAGTGTCATTTCCAACGATCTCGGAGGCCTTTTTAGCAACTCATGGTGGCGCTCCGCTTAGATAGTATCAACAAAATGGTCAAGCCCCCCCAGAAAATGTTCAAGCCCCCCCAGCGCCCCCCACTGAAAAAATCCTGGCTACGCCACTGCATACCGTACAGCATTTTCTCACACTTTTGCGACAATCTGCTTTCCTCTAGGAATATTTAGTTTAATGGCTTTGAATAAAAAAGGCATTAACGTTGTTTGATTTGTACCTTTGATACGTTCTTCACAGTTACGTCAAAACTGCTCTGTGACTTTACGTCCCTATCTCACTCCTCTTTTCCGAATTACTTACGACCATGATCGCTTCCTCGAGGGTGACTGGCAGGCCCATTCATTTCCCCTTGGAATTAATTATAATTACACTGCCCAAGGTATGCTGAAGCTTTCACAGTCCAAACAATTCTTAGACAATGACACAGTATAAACAATACTTTGAAGTGATGTGCACTCATGTGCTTAGCTGACAACATTTATAACTACCTGGCCTTTTAAACGACTGAAAAGTCAACTCTACAGAATAAATATATCACACAGTATTTCAAGAGTCTTAGGTTTATCATCAGCTCAAGTTGAATTTTGAATAAACCTGTCAGTTTCTTCCTATTTTTGAACAATTTCTTACAAGAAATCTGTGACCAATGATAAGAATTATGGAAGGAAAGTGATATCAAAAATCCTTCTGACTGTGGCACTTTGAGCATTATGTAAAAACTTTGTTAAAAGTCATAACCGCTGGCAGTACTTCTTGTATAGAGTATAATAACTCATGGTAGCATTTAGCTGTAGCATATGCCAAATAAGTCCCTAATTCACCCTTACTGTATACGATTTTATTGCGATTGTATGTACAGCTCACAACAATACTAAGATTACAGGCGGTAAAGCACATAGCTTGAAAGGTTGTCTGTAACATCTGAGTGTTAATACAGTAGATGTATCCTTAGTCTGTTTAAGTTTCAGTTAGCCTCTGAAGAAGATCCCGCAATAAAACATGTAACTTTATGCAAATTCTTGTCTTTTGACATTTGGGCCTGATCTATTAACCTAAAAAGTGGTCGATGCTATTTCAAAGACAAAGTAAACTGTTTCTGAAGATTTCTGCTTGAAGAATAACACAATGGTTACCATGGCAATTTTGCTTCCCTATTTGCAGCAAAGAATAAGAAGGTACGCTCGCAATGAAAGTGATCCATACGCCAACAGAGAGCTTTGCTCCTGCTTAGGAGGGAAGGATAAATGGTATGACGAACTTATAAAAGGCTTGAAGGAAATAGGTCCTGTTGAAATTCTCGAGAAGATGAAGTCTGATGCAGAAGGTTGGTGTTTTAAGTACAATGATGTCCCTGTAACTTGGAAAGAATGGGATGATGTCCCTGTAACTTGGATAGAATGGGATGATGTCCCTTTAACTTGGATAGAATGGGATGATGTCCCTTTAACTTGGATAGAATGGGATGATGTCCCTTTAACTTGGATAGAATGGGATGATGTCCCTTAAACTCGGATAGCATGGGATGATGTACATTTAACTTGGATAGAAATGGAATGATGTACATTTAACATGGATAGAATGAGATGATGTCCCTGTAACTTGGAAAGAATGGGATGATGACACTTAAACTTGGATAGCATGGGATGATGTCCCTTTAACTTGGATAGAAATGGGATGATGTACATTTAACTTGGATAGAATGAGATGATGTCCCTGTAACTTGGAAAGAATGGGATGATGACACTTAAACTTGGATAGCATGGGATGATGTCCCTTTAACTTGGAAAACTGGGATGATGTCCCTTAAACTTGGATAGCATGGAATGATGTCCCTTTAACTTGGATAGAAATGGGATGATGTACATTTAACTTGGATAGAATGAGATGATGTCCCTGTAACTTGGATAGAATGGGATGATGTCCCTTTAAGTTGGATAGAATGGGATGATGTCCCTGTAACTTGGAAAGGATGGGATTATGTCCTTGTAACTTGGATAGAATGGGATGATGTCCCTTTAAGTTGGATAGAATGGGATGATGTCCCTGTAACTTGGATAGAATGGGATGATGTCCCTGTAACTTGGATAGAATGGGATGATGTCCCTTTAACTTGGATAGAATGGGATGATGTCCCTGTAACTTGGATAGAAATGGGATGATGTCCCTTTAACTTGTATAGAATGGGATGATGTCCTTGTAACTTGGATAGAATGGGATGATGTCCCTTTAACTTGTATAGAATGGGATGTGTCCCTTTAACTTGGATAGAATGGGATGATGTCCCTGTAACTTGTATGAATGGGATGATGTCCATGTAACTTGGATAGAAATGGGATGATGTCCCTTTAACTTGGATAGAATGGGATGATGTCCCTGTAACTTGGATAGAAATGGGATGATGTCCCTGTAACTTGGATAGAATGGGATGATGTCCCTGTAACTTGTATAGAATGGGATGATGTCCCTTTAACTTGTATAGAATGGGATGATGTCCCTGTAACTTGGATAGAATGGGATGATGTCCCTTTAACTTGGGATGATGTCCCTGTAACTTGGATAGAATGGGATGATGTCCCTGTAACTTGGATAGAAATGGGATGATGTCCCTGTAACTTGGATAGAATGGGATGATGTCCCTGTAACTTGTATAGAATGGGATGATGTCCCTGTAACTTGGATAGAATGGGATGATGTCCCTTTAACTTGGATAGAATGGGATGATGTCCCTGTTACTTGGATAGAATGGAATAATGTCCCTTTAACTTGGATAGAATGGGATCATATCCCAGGAATAATATGGTTCATATTCTCTCATTCAGTGTACTACTGTAATCATAAAGTACAGTAGGAGTAATATTCAAGTAAAGAACAATATTGCAGTGTCATTGTTTGTGAGACTGGAACAAAGTTGAGTAAACAACTCACAAGTCTAGTGTTTGAATGTTATCTCTGGATATGCTACTAGGGATTGGTTATCTGTTACAGACCTACAGAAAACGTTAATATTGATGAACCCATGTCTGAGAACTACTATTCAGAAGGAAAAAAATATAACTACCCAGAAATTAACAACAAAAATAGCACATCCCCTTTTCCCTCGGAAATGTTGCATTATTTTGAGTGTCAAATTAACATTAACTGCCACTAAACCCTAACAATTATGCTGTCAGGTAACACAGAAAAGAAAGACACTTGAATACACTTGGAAAACCTGTGTTTATTGATCCCAATTCCATAGATAAAAAAAAAAAAAATTCCATGTCTTCCTAAAAACATGTAAATATATATGGAAACCAGTAGGTTTTACAAAATTTAAAAACTTGTGTTTGTACCAGAGAATCTAATTCATAAATAATTCAATACATAGACAACATGAAGAAATCTGTGTCACAGAAAACTCTGCTAGTTCACACATTATCACAAATTGGATTTCTTGCCACAGGTTGTCATAGATTCTGTTGGCAACGTGTGTTTTGGGTGTTTCCACACCTTTCACCAGGTAAAACCTGTGGTAATGTGTCACAAAGGTTGAAAAAGTTGGCAAATGTGTGTCATAATCACACTTTTGCACAGATACCTCCCTTGAATTTTCAGGGATTTAAGCACAGGTTCCCACATATGAATTTGGTACCTAAGGCACATGTTTTTTGGAAGTGTATAGTGTTTATTAAAAGGAAGCATAATAAATTGGCACAGAGCAATAATTTTTGTCCCCTCCCCAGGCGATAATTGAGCAATTCAATTTGCTCAGCAATTTAGAGGTTTCTAGAGTTTGTTTAGCAAAACCCTATGTTCTGCATTCATGTCATGGTTTAGCCACTGACTGTAGGATACCAAATAATATCATTTTCCTCGTAAACGTTCTTCATTATTTCTTGCTGATGGATGTCATTACATTTCCAGTACCTTTCTGTGTTAATTTTGAGTGTTTTATGCCCTCTGTTTTGGCACAGGTAGCTTACTCTCTCTTACTCCTGTTGTCCGGTCAACTGTGGGTCAGACCACACACAGGATCTCAGAGAACCAACCAGCACCCCCTAATCCGAGGTCAATCTCGGAAGACACTCCAGTCACAGATTTGCCAGCTGGTGTGAGAGCCGCCCTCTCATTCTTAGATCAAGATGTTGGTATGAGCCACAGCTGGGAAGACATAGCTAATTGTTTTGGTAAATTGTTTTGTATTTTTTAACTGCAAGATGCAACTGGTTGCATCTTCGTAATGGTATCTTTCAGAAAGCAAAAGCAGGCCTGATGAATGGGGGTTTGTGGGATGTACAGCCTTGGGGGTAAATGAGGGAGCTGGGGATAATACAGGGTGTCAGGCAAGATATGAGATATATAATAATGATATTTCATATACATAATATACGTAACGTAAACTGAAAGTCACCAAAAATGGGCATGATGAGATGATTGTTCCCAGGGCCTGACTTGGCTGTTGATATCTCTATGTATATTGTAATGTAATTTGTTGTGTTTCTTCACCACAAATGTAACTGACTTGACTGCTATGCTTTCAGGGTAGACATTACTTTTGTGTTAGACTTACTGTGCATATAAAACTTGTAGGTGAATTACTCATGACCATTAACTTGTCAGAAGTATTGCCAGTGTGTAGCATCTTGTGGACTCTCTGATGGTAGCTGTACAAATGTTTCAAAGGCTAGGTCACACACTGTTCTAGGGAGCTCCCCTGGTACATAGCACACCGTCCATCCCTTCTGTACTGTACACTGCACGCATGTTACATATGTCACCCAAAACACACCAGTGACACAGCTAGCCCATGTTTGCAAGCTCTAGAAACTGCTTCATAATGTCGGTTAAAGGGCAAAAAGTGACATATGTCTTAAATGCAGTAGCATCTTTGTTTGGACAAGTGGAAGTCCTTCTTTGATGTCACATGAAACTTTGTGAGCACTATCTCCTTGATACAACCTTGTAAGGGATGTAAGATGTAGTTAGAAATGCAACCAGTTGCTTCCATTCTTTTTGCTAACCTACATATAAGCCTCTAGGCTACCTCATAGGATTATAAAGCTGGAATAAAAGGATTCTTTTTGTTTTTAAAGCGCAGTTAAATCATAGTATTAAGACCCTCACATACCCAATAAATGAATAGGGACCAATGGGCAAAATACCAAATTAAGGGAAGCTTAGAAGACTACCGATTTCACTTAAACTAGGAGAGAATCCATTAGCTGGTTTGATTCCAAACTGGATTCTATTTTTGACTCCAGCTTTCTGAACTGTGTAAGCAGTAATTGCACCTGTGCAGTAATGGAAAATAATTTAGTAAATTATATGGAATATTTATGTCTGTGAAGAGAGGGAAGGGGGAGGGGGGAGGAGCCTTTTTCAAATGAAGTTTTTACTGACCATTTTGCCCTTCGTTTTACAATTGTTACATATTGACAATATGGTTTCTGAGTTTGGGGAAGATGACAACAAAACCTATTTGTTACACTCTAATCCTTGGTTTATTCTCAACAGGTATGACTTGGGAAGAAAGGAATTTGCTTGCAACTTTGGACAATCCTTCTGCTCGCGTGGTTGAAATGTGGCATCAGAAAAACCCTTCCCAAGCCAACCTTGGAAACTTAATTTCGAGACTTCGTAGTATTAAAAGGCTGGACGTGGTCTCAAAAATTGAGGAGGTGGTAAGATGGAGGAGGGTAAGTGCCAAAACCTTTTAACTATTTCATGTTTGCTCTCTCATTTTGAGAAACCCATTTTAAAGGCTGTGTGTTAGTTTTGTGTTTCCACATAGCTGGCTCTGGTACTGTCACTAAAGACTACTTTCTTATTTATTTCCACCCACTCCACTCCCCACCCTTACAACAAAAGGAATCTATGCAATGATGATGTCATGTGTGATATGTGCGTATGTTATACCCTTTTAACACTCTTAACTCAAGAAAAGTTTGTGATGGATTAATTCATACTTGGTGTGTAGACTCACCATTTCTGTGAAGGTCTGAGGTCAACAGATGGCAAAGTTGAAGCTTTGCTGATCATACGAATTACCCAGGTTCAAATATTGTATTCTTTTTTAAATTAAGTATTCTCATATGAAATATGGCCAGGCATCACAAAGCCATTTGACTTTCTGGTTATAAACATTTTGACCTTTGCTGTCATGGCACATTACATACATAGACATAGACACTTATTTAGCACTGCTACATCGAGATCGTAGCGCTTTAACAACTTAGCCTTGGTCATTGGTAACTTGTCACACCTATACACCAAAGTGTGCGCAATTCAATCAACCTCTCCTGGGGCACCACAGTGCACCACAACCACGTGTCCCCCAGGGGACTTCCAATAGGGTGCAGCCACAAAGCGGCGCACGCAACTATATTTACAAGTTACCTCGTAAGTCCCCATTTATACACCTGGGTGGAGAGAGGCAATGGAGATAAAGAGCCTTGCCCAAGGACACAACACAATGATCTGGCCAGGGCTCGAACCTGTAATCCTTAGATCACCAGTCTACTGCCTTGACCACCACGCCCCCATGTCATGTCCTGAGGATATTACTGTCTTGGATAGGATTGACTTTCAAATGGTGCCCTAATATAGTGAGGAAGTTCTCGTCATTGTTAGAGCAGTAAAGTTGCACATGCAAATTCTGCACCTACGGTTTCAGCAAGTGGAGGATTTACTAATGAATAAGCAAAATGGCTTATAAAGTAGAGATTACTTTCAGATCAAGGCTGACCGTGGGACTTTAGTCTGCCAGTTGAAGACTACTCTATATCTTGTTGCAATACCACTCTTCTAAACTTCTTCAGTCAGGTAACCAGGCTTTAGGAGGAGTTACAAAAAGTACAGAAAGTTGTTTCCCTGCTATACAAAGGCTTCATTGAGGGTTGTACGTACATACTAATGACAACTGTAAAGCGTCAACTATACGAAAGAGTTGCCTAACAGCTTAGGGTTGGCCATGTGTAAAATAAATGCTGCAGCAGCTGCAAGATTCCTGCAGCAAGGCTGAATCAATACCAAATAATCTGGGCAGACCAGCAGTGGCTAATGTGTGAAACTGTTAAGCACAAAATATTATGTCCCACACAACAGCTGCCTTCATTGATGGTACCCCCCACCCCTCAGCAGCAAACATTGGATAAGTGCATTTGTAGTGATTTTACTGTACTTTATAAGAATTTGGTTTTTATTGATATCAAAACTTCGTAGCGACTTAGCAATTGGTATTGAGAAACTGTTGACGACGTTGAGCTTCTCTATAGATGTGAAAATTATTATGAACAATTGAGCTAAATAAATATGTTTTATGTTTAGAATACACAAGAGGATGGTGCTGGCTCAAATCGGCAGTTAGGATCCCAACAAGATCAAGAAAATTTCATTCAGAGCATTGAGAAACATCATCACTATGAAAACAATTTGAAAGGAGATCAAAGGCAGGAACTTGACCTGAAAGATGTGAGTTACTGTCGAATATTTAAATTGTATTTGTTGGTTAAAGTTGATTTGAAAGGACATCACAGAAACCGGATAAGAAATATGTGATTTACTGTTAGCTATTCGGGAAGGGTTCATCCCGTCATCTGTGTTGTGCAATGTTGATAGCTTTACATTCAGTTAGCACTGACAGTATTGTTTTGAGTTGTACAAAGAATTGCCCTGTTCAAACAATAACTGATACAATGTCAATTTTTGTTGTTGGGAAAAAAGGGTTAAACTTACTCCTTCTAAGGATATTAGTGAGTTTGCTGCACGGAGAAAATTTGAATCGATAGCCTTTTTGGAAATGTGTCTATTTCTTGGTAGTTAGCTAAATGTGAAGAAGATTTTAATTTACCATGGTGTGCAGTTGGGTGTGGGGCAGGGGAGGGAAGGTTCCTCCTGGCATCTAGCAGTGGAGGGGTACCTTTTTTATCTATGTTGTGCTTTGTTGATAATGTTGTGTTTGTAGCTTAACTTTCTTCAGTAAATATTTGAAGTTTAGTTGCCCCTATTCATGTTGACAAAATGCCATCATTGCTACAATGCTATCTCTTTTGGATATGTCAATGATTAACTAGTAATTTCATTTTGGAATCACAGCAAAGTGATGCATTGCAGAAGTGGAATAGTTCAGCAAAGACATCCCCGGGTACACATTTTAACAGTGATGGAATGAAGACAGTTAATAAGCAACCGATGCCTGTCCAGGGCCATCCACCTCAACAGTCCCATAGACCACCTGACAACAGAATGAAAGATCCCAGCAGAGATCTGACGAAGGAACCTCTAAGAGCAACATCCCGTGAGGGTCATGCAAGAAAGGAAGAGAAAAACCAACAGAGGTCAATGGGGAACTATGAGACAAAAGCATCATATCCATCAGTTAATATGCCTGGTATGGAAACATCATTAAACAATTCTACTGCTAAATCTCATAGTACCTGTGAATATGGCTCAGAACCACAGCAGAACAACAGAAGTCTGGTGCAGCAGGAAGAACCAACTGCTGCACCAAAGCTGGGGATGGCAGGTAACATTGGTCACTCACCTCGGCAAGCTAACAGAAACCCCACTGAACATGATGCAGGCACTGTAAAATTTGATAAATCAGAGAAAACTCCACAAGGACCACAGTCTGTTAGTTCACCGCCAAGCCCTGTTGCACCAAAATCACAGCCTCTGCGAGGCCAGACGAGTACTACCAGCTACTCAGAAACAGGTGCAGAGAATGTATCACCTGGTCGTACAACAAGTGCAACTCCAAAGAGACTGAATGCTGAAGCTGCTGACAATACAAGATGCAGACCTCCATCAGGAAACTTACCAGTCAGCCGTGTCACACCACCATCATCGCCTGTGAAAGGGCTGAAGCACAATATAAGGTCCTCCGAAACATGTACAGACAATGTATCACCTCCTCGTCTTACACCAAAGTCAACTCCAGAGAAAGGAAGTGATGTCTCTACCAAGAAGGAGAACTACGTTCAGTTGGGAAACAGCAACAACAGTTTCTCAGATACTAATGACTTAGGCAGTGGACGTGAAAGTTCCAAAATCAAGGTGGAGGGTGATATTAGCAGAAGTTCCCCAAAAAGCCTGGCTAGCACGGACGTTTATCTATGTAAATCTGAGGAAATCCTTATGTCTGAGGCTAGTTCATTGGATTGTAGTAAGCTTGAAGCCAGTCAACCTAAGTCTACAACAGCGAATCCAAGAAACGAGGCCACATCTATGACAGGGATCCCTGAAAATCAAACCAGAGATGTGGGAGATAGAGGGAAAAAGAAACATGCAGAAAATATTAGTCAAAGTGAGACCACTGATCACAACAAACAGCAGACCACAACGATATCGGTGGAATACGATGAGAAAGCTAACAGTCTGGTCAAAAATTCAAGAGATGATAAAATGGTAGAAACGCCCGGCGTTGGGTTACAAGGTGAACATTTTGTTAGAGGTCGAGAAGAAGAGAAGGTAACTTCAGGAATATCTGAAATGCAAACAAAAGACAAATTAAAATCTGAAGAGCCTGATGATATTTCTTCTTGCAGTGAAAGGGATATCAAAAGGGGTGGAGATATAACTACTTTGAACCAAGTAGGACACTTAGATAATCATGCGAGTAACACTCCAAGTCACGAAGAGGGAGATTTCAAAATACATCTATTAACATCACAGGAAGCAGGTCCCAGGAAAGAGACCGATTATGGTCCCAACATTGATGGCTCCAACAAAACGGTCATGGAGAGGAATATAAGTAAGGGGATACCCCAGACAGCTGCAGATAGCGGTGCAGAAGTTCTGCAAACGAATGATAATAATGCAAATGAAACCCAGGACGTGGTTGGCAGCGTTGAATCAGAATCACAACAGGCCACTTCTTCAGATTGTGGTCCTCAGCCTCTTAGAAGTCGTGATGCAAGTGGGCTTTGGCTGCCCATAGTGTCAGGTGTCATAACTACAGTGGGATTTCCAACTTTACACATGTTTATAGGGAATGGCTTAGCAAATCAGTGGATTTAAAAACCCTGATTGGTATGGAACGCCAAAAGGGCAATGTATTTTGTTGTCTCCTTTGATGTTGTCTCCTTCGATGCTGTTGTCTAATTAAATGTTGTTGTTTACTTTTATGTTGTCTCATTT
>JAIPMN010137897.1:9899-20795 GCA_020650975.1 Apostichopus californicus | reverse complement strand
GCTACTTATAAAAACCTAACTTATAGTCAAAATATGTCTAAGAATGCACCATTTGACTTATATTGTTTATTTTCTTCATGGAGCTAGGAGGACCCAAACCCCCGACCACCCCCTTTCCCCACACCATTCAAAGGAGTCGGCTGTATTGACCACGCGGCAGACCCCTTCCTTTATAAAATACCTTATCCGCTTCTGCATGGTCACTACTTACATATGTAAAGGAAGTTTGGCGTTTATTATGAAGATTTTGCACAATCTTGCGTTTAGGGCTATTGCTAAATTATAATTTAAACATGCCTCATAATGAAATTTTCCCATTCCTCACCTTTAAAATCCTGTACACGCCATTGATATGAAAGACCCGGAGAGCGGTTGCAGGGGCAGAAGTACTGGGAAAACTTCAGCATTTGTTGATATTTCTTGTTTTATATAACACGTGTCAGGACGAGACATTACAGAGGGAACCCGTTTAAGCGGAGGGGGTCACTCCATATGGTGCAATACTTATAGGTTACTTCTCAGTGCTAGTTGTGCATTTGAACATTTAACTATATGCTATCTGCATAAAAGTATAGCCAGATTTATTAAGCGACATAAAAAGTAACAAATGGTCAATCTTGTTAATAAAGGGCTGGACGACGTCCGTTGACACTCTCAAACCTGGCGTATCGGCTAACAACTTTCTTCATGTCTATATCAGTGTTTTTCTCAATGTTCAATACCGCCAAGCTGGATAACCTTTAAGGACATAGGCCTGTATGGCACTGTCACAATGGTACTAGTATCAGTATAGTATGCTAGTACTAGCAGGGAGTTGTTATGGAACCTTCCTGGTACTAGTATCAGTAGTATGCCAGTACTAGCAGGGAGTTGTTATGGAACCTTCCTGGTACTAGTATCAGTATAGTATGCTAGTACTAGCAGGGAGTTGTTATATAACCTTCCTGGTACTAGTAGCAGTAGTATGCTAGTACTAGCAGGGAGTTGTTATGGAACCTTCCTGGTACTAGTATCAGTAGTATGCCAGTACTAGCAGGGAGTTGTTATGGAACCTTCCTGGTACTAGTATCAGTAGTATGCTAGTACTAGCAGGGAGTTGTTATGGAACCTTCCTGGTACTAGTATCAGTAGTATGCTAGTACTAGCAGGGAGTTGTTATGGAACCTTCATGGTACTAGTATCAGTATAGTATGCTAGTACTAGCAGGGAGTTGTTATGGAGCCTTCCTGGTACTAGTATCAGTAGTATGCTAGTACTAGCAGGGAGTTGTTATGGAACCTTCCTGGTACTAGTATCAGTAGTATGCTAGTACTAGCAGGGAGTTGTTATGGAGCCTTCCTGGTACTAGTATCAGTATAGTATGCTAGTACTAGCAGGGAGTTGTTATATAACCTTCCTGGTACTAGTAGCAGTAGTATGCTAGTACTATCAGGGAGTTGTTATGGAGCCTTCCTGGTACTAGTATCAGTATAGTATGCTAGTACTAGCAGGGAGTTGTTATGGAGCCTTCCTGGTACTAGCGCATCACTGATTTAAATAAGAATCGTCACAATGTGTCGATATTTTATAACCTTTGTAATGACATTTTACATATGTATAAAGCATTGCAGAATTGTCAGTATTGCTTTGACATAACCGACCAAATTACTGACCGTATCGTATAAAAAGGGAACTCAAGGTCTGGGGAAGAGTTGAGAGGGCAAGTGCCCCCCCCCCCTTCCCCCTGCCACTAACAATCGTCATGAATTTGTAGCTGAATGACAGCTGAAAATATGGAGAAGAAAAACACGAAGAAGAAGAAGAAAAACACTCGGGTGTTTAAAGTGTTTATATTTAAACTCACCTGCAAGGTTAGACGCCATGTTACAGCTCAGAGGTCAAGTGATTTGCCGCGACCAATTGAAATCTGTTAGAGGGGAAGGAAAAGGGTTGCTAGTGAAACACAAATTTTCAAATAAATGGATATTTGTTGCCGTATGATAAGATTAAATAATTCATAAGTCTATATATATAACTCAATAATAGAAAATATAAAGGAAGGGGATGGGTGGGTGTAATTGTAGGAGCTTCAAAATAATTGTATTAAACATCTGATGAGTGTAAGTCCTTTAAGAACCCCCAACCCCTCCCCTGAGATGTGTGTACGTGTGTGTGTGGCAGGGGTCCGGCCATACACACACACGTACGGATGTCTGTGTGACAAGTAGAAATCCCGGTATATGACAGAAATCAAGAAGCGTGAATTTTTAAGTCTAAAAAACCCTACAATTCTGTTCTCGGGATTCTTTCCGTTTAAGGTTCCATTTGTGTTTTTCTTGTTCTTTTTCTTCTTTGGTCATATTTAACTGTTACCAAGTCACGCAGGTAGGTTCCACACAATAACTTAAGTCTAGTTGGAATATTTCAAGTTTTGTCAGTGAACATATCGATCAACGGTGAAGTTACAAAAATACAACAATTGAAAAAAGTCTTTCAAAATAGTTCAAACCTAATAACTCACCAAACATAGTCAACTGCAACAAACTAGAGTTTGGAAAACTCAGGTAACTCTCCATGCAGGAATCCAACATGGCGTCTGTGATGTAGTCATATGATTCACGTCTATACTCTGTGAGGTACGGTAAGCTCTGCCTATCTTCATGTATATCTAACATAACTGATATATAATGCGAATATACAACTTTGAACTTAACACAGTCAAAGAGATTGATAGGTAGTCAGTTAACCCTATAATATGATAAGCAGTACACTTATAACAATAAAATCACAAAGTCCAATGGGTGCCTTAGTTTGTATTTTATCATAATAAACATATTTATTCTGAATGGTAAGTAAATCCAAAGTTCAAGCATGACAAAACGAAAGTCTCTGCAGTCTAGCAGTTTGATATCAAGGTCTTTTTGAGAGACCAAATCACGGTGAATTGAGCATGCATAGAATTATTCACTATATTTACCTTGTTAACCCTTCCTTAACTTGTTAAAGCTCCAGCTTAGAATTCTTCGCTACTGGCCTGCATTCACACTGTATCCCATCTGTTATTCCATAGAATATTATTATTATAGTCTTTTTCTGTGTGTATTATGTTCTATTATTATAATGCTATAGGGTAACTCTCATGAAGTGACCGGTGCACCGACAGAAAACAAACATAGAAATGTAAAGTATCCCATCCCTTACGTAAGGACACGGCACAACTGTGATCTAACACCCGCTAGATATTCATCATTATATGATATGGTACTATATCGTACCATTATGAGAGTATATGCATATACAGCTAGGCCCCTATACCATATAGCCATACATTGGTGTGGATTCAATGGTGTATCCGAGTACACTATTAAATTGAGCAGAAGGGACGCCGGGAGAAACTAAAAATATTTAGGCGAATTAGGTGAATACAGACTACATCCCGAAAGTCTGTGTGTGTCCTTCTCCCACTCTCAAACTGTTAGTATGTTCCTGTGTGTTGTGTAGTACGTAAATAGAGGACGTACGGGGTGCGTTTTTTTTTCTCCAAACAGGTTTGTATGCGTGTATGTATGTATGTATGTATGTATGTATGTATGTATGTATGTATGTATGCACGGATGTATGTATACACTGTGTACCGTGTATTTATATCCATACATTTAAACTATACCATACAGCGTTGTCAGTCCAACGAAAGGTGGCGTAACTAGCCTATCTATGACGCAACCAAAGTAACTGTGAGCTTTTGTATAACGCTTTCATGCACGGATGTATGTATACACTATATGTACCGTGTATTTATATCTAAAAGCCGAAATGTTAACATACATCAGCGTTGACTGTCCAACGAAAAGTAAGCGCAACTAGCCTATCTATGACGCGACCAAAGTATCTATGCGCTTTGGTATAACGCTTTCATTATATTTTAATCTATACATTTTAACTATAAACATACAGTTATGACTGTCCAACAAAAAGTTTGCTCAACTAGCATATCAATGACGCAACCAAAGTATCTATGCGCTTGTATAACGCTTTCATGCACGGATTTATGTATACACTGTATAACGTGTATTATATCTATACATTTAAACTATAACATGCAGTATGTCTGTCTAACGAAAAGTAAGCGCAACTAGACTATCTATGACGCAACCAAAGTATCTTTGCGCTTTTACTTTTGCGTTGGACAGTCAACGCTAATTCATGTTAATAGTTTAATTTTTAGATATTAATACACGGTACACAGTGTATACATACATCCGTGCATGAAAGCGTTATACAAAAGCGCGTCGATACTTTGGTTGCGTATAGAAAGGCTGGTTGCGCTTACTTTTGCGTTGGACTGACAACGCTGTATGTTAATATTTTAGTTTTTAGATGCAAATACACGTACACAGTGTATACATACATCCGTGCATGAAAGCGTTATACAAAAGCGCATAGATACTTTGGTTGCGTCATAGATAGGCTAGTTGCGCTTACTTTCGCGTTGGACAGACAACGCTTTATGTTAATATTTTAGTTTTTAGATGTAAATACACGGTACACAGTGGATACATACATCCGTGCATGAAAGCGTTATACAAAAGCGCATATATACTTTAGTTGAGACATAGAAAGGCTAGTTGCGCTTACTTTTGCGTTGGACAGTCAACCCTAATGTATGTTAATATTTTAATTTTAGATGTAAATCCATTTCATTCATTTCATTTCATTTTTTTCGTCTATACATAAGAACAATAGAACAAAGTGGTATAGTATAAACAGGACACTAGAAAAACAATAGTAGTTTATCGAGCTAGCGACCGTAAAATAACAATGAAAGAAGGTAACAATTAAGGGTAGAGAAAAATAATCATGAGATAATCAATACACGGTAAACAGTGTATACATACATCTTTGCATTAAAGCGTAATACTAAAGCGCAAGTATAATTTGGTTGCGTCATAGAAAGGCTAGTTGCGCTTACTTTTCGTTGGACAGACAACGCTGTATGTTATAGTTTAAATGTTTAGATATGAAAACACTGTAGACAGTGTATACATACATCGTGTATGAAAGGGAAAAGCGCATAGATACTTGGTTGCGTCATAAAAAAAGATAGTTGCGCTTATACTTTTCATTGGACTGACAACGCTGTATGTTATAGTTTAAATGAATATATATAAATACACGGTACACGGTGTAGTCATTCATCCCTACATGAAAGAGTTATTCAAAAGCGCAAAGATACTTTGGTTGCGTCATAGAAAGGCTTGTTGCGCTTACTTTTTGTTGGACAGACAAAACTGTTAATTATAAATGTTTCAATGTACAGATATAAATACACAGTACACAGGGTATACATACATCCGTGAAAAGCGCATAAATATAATTTGGTTGCGTCATATCTTAGATCGTCGCGCTTACTTTTCGTTGGACAGTAAACGCCGATGTATGTTTATGTTTTCATTTTTAGATATTAATACACGGAACACAGTTATACATACATCCGTGCATGAAAGCGTGATACCAAACGCGTAGATACTTTGGTTGCGTCATAGATATAGGCTAGTTGCGCTTTCTTTTCGTTGGACAGACAACGCTGTATATTATATTTTAAAAATACACGGTAAACAGTTTATACATACATCGGTGCATTAAAGCGTTATACTAAAGCGCAAATATACTTTATTTGCGTCATAGAAAGACTAGTTGCGCTTACTTTCGCGTTGGACAGACAACGCTTTATGTTAATATTTTAGTTTTTAGATGTAAATACACGGTAGACAGTGTATACATACATCCGTGCACGTAAGCGTTATACTAAAGCGCAAATATACTTTGGTTGCGTCATAGATAGTCTGGTTGCGCTTACTTTTGCGTTGGACATTCAACGCTAATTTATGTTAATATTTTAATTTTTAGATGTAAATACACGGAACACAGTGTATACATACATCCGTGCATGAAAGCGTTATACAAAAGCGCGTAGATACTTTGGTTGCGCCATAGAAAGGCTGGTTGCGCTTACTTTTGCGTTGGACAGACAACGCTGTATGTTAATATTGTAGTTTTTAGATGTAAATACACGGTACACAGTGTATACATACATCCGTGCATTAAAGCGTTATACAAAAGCGCATATATACTTTGGTTGCGTCATGGAAAGGCTAGTTGCGACTACTTTTGCGTTAGACAATCAACGCTAAAAGTGACCGGAGATTAAACTGTAAAAAACAACTTGTTCACACGATATATCCAGAAGAGAAGCTGAGACCAGTTTTATACTTGTGGGTCAAGGATCACTTAATGCGACACTTTATTAATGAATAAGGGAAGTTTCCGTTATTAGATTTCTGAAAGATACAGCTAATCACATCATCGAAACCTCAATAAATATTTGCTTTCTGCTTTTTATTTAAATGACGCTTCGTATCTATTTCTGTACTCATTGCTGATTCTTTACAAAAATAAAAAGCGTTAAGGTGTTTTCCAGTGCGTCACTTGCCAAATATTTTATTGTTAATAAACGTCGATAGGAATAATGGTTGAATAATTTTCATGAAAAAACATGTTGTTCAAACTAAAGAAGTTATAATTAAAAACTGTGTAATAGCCAGCTATGATTTAGTTTACCAAGAGCTA
The DNA here is from genome assembly GCA_020650975.1 of Apostichopus californicus. NCBI lineage: Eukaryota > Metazoa > Echinodermata > Holothuroidea > Aspidochirotida > Stichopodidae > Apostichopus > Apostichopus californicus. The sequence continues at coordinate 14,189 of JAIPMN010137897.1, read as the reverse complement.
TTACCAAGCTATGACTGCTAGAAGTATTTGTCCAGCACGTTCTATTTCATATTGTGAGATTGTCATGTAAGTAGGTCGATCTACACTAAAGCTATACACTTTGTAACATATTTATTGACTATGAAGTGCTTTCATAGCTAATAAAAATCCTCAAATTCTGTAAAAATACAAACTGTAAGCTGTATAGGTGTATTGAATATCATATTTATATATATATACATATATATTTATATATGGGTGTGTGTGTGTTTGTGTGTATGTGAGAGAGCAAACACGTGTGTTGCGAACTCCTCCTATACACCGTGACTCCGTTCAACAACAAACTAACTGTGTGAACAAATGGCATACTTTTTTTAGCCAAAATTAGGATGCCAAGAGTAAAGTCTTGAAGGAGTGGAGATCTATAATTCAATGGATTGTACTTTTTGTGTTTGTTATTTATGTACAACGAGATTACTTACAGCTCGTTCGTAAACATTCAGTGATAAAGCAAACAAGCTCGTGTTCATGCGCGTATTCGTTTGATTTGTTTAAAGCTAGTCCGTATTTGTTAAATGTTTTCTTCAAATATGGTAGGAAGTTACCCTTGCGAGGAACTTCACCATGGAAGACCAAAGGTCACTTGCAAGGACAGCGGTGACTTTTTGCTATGATTAATATTATTTATGAAAGTGTTTATGCGATGACATATTATATATATGTTGTTCTGTAACACGGCAATAAGTAGGCCTATGTTAAAATGGGTCTGATTCAAACTTAATAAAAGGAAAAGAGCTCACCAATCTCTAATTAATCTTAAACTTACAATTTACTACAGGCCCCTATGCAGCCTCCGTGAGGTGTGGGGGAAATGACAGTTTTTTGTGCCCATTCGAAATTCAGAGAAATTTAATTTAATTTACGCTTATAGTGATATTATTTTGCATTACGCAATATAGGCTCTTCCTTCTGTTACGCTGTCCATTTAGGTTGGTAGCTTAATAATGTTAGGGCACACCATTTAGCTGTATAGGCTGTCCGCAGGAGGGGTTTAAGTGTCCCCTTTGAGAATGTTTTGTTTCGGTAAGAGGGCTAAGATTTAAAATGGTGCTATTTATATTAACTTTATGTTGTTTTGAACGTGTTTGATACATACGACTGTGTGTGTGTGTATTATAACCTATTGGCCAATTTGAAGAACTTTTGTTATAGTTGGGATGTGGGTCGGAAAAAGACACGTTTTCCATCCGCCAGTGGTTACGACCTTGTTTATATTCAACATAACTACATAATAGTATGTTTGTCGGTACACGCAAGTATCTCATGGCTCTATATTACAGTGATCCAAAAGGCGATGTTGTGATTTCATTAAAGAAAACAAGTAAGTTTCAAACGACGCACTGAACGTTGACTAAAAGAATCAATTACTGAATCAAAGTTAAGTTGTTAACTTTAGTGTCATTCTATGCTTATAGTATTGCGAGTGTGGAAAGCCTTCTGTGAAGCTGATAACACTTTGCTATAAAAGCAAGTAGCCTATAATAAAGTGCTTCGAAATTAGTTGATGACAAAGTATACAAATTTCTATATGTGAAGTATTTCGAGTTATCACCGTTAACCCATTCCATAACGTAAGATTCGCGGAGGGGAAATGAAGATTTAAAAACTGACCAGAAATCATCTGTTCCTTATGAACCATATAATACGATTTTGCCAAATGACCACACAAAAAATCTATCATTCTTAATTGGTTATCGAAGAACTTGCTTTGGAAAACATGATAATCAAAACCGTTGTCCATTGTTTCTTTCGTGCATGACTTTTGTCAATTTAATTCATTAATTTGGTGTGGCAGATGAGAGTTTAATTCATTTATTTTGGGAATGCAGCTTTACCCAGAAAGTATGGGGGGATTTTCAAAACTGGGTGCAAATTAAATTAAATATCAATATTGCAGTTAGTAAAGAGCTTGTTCTGTTTGGAAATTATTTGTACAAAGACTATGTGCTTAATAACATCCTTCTGGTTCTGAAATTCTGTGTTTACAAAAGTAAGGTTAAAAATGAGAAACCTTCATTTAGCTATGGTAAAATTGATCTGAAGAATTTTTATTTAAAAGAAAAGTTTATGTATCAAACGAATTGTAAGCAAAATGCATTTGATATCAGATGGCATAACTGGAAATATTTATTTGAAGTTTAATGATTTATTGGTTGTTGAGGATAATATTGAATAATGGTCATAAAGTATATGTTATGATGAACTGTATATTGTTTGGATACTTGATGGAATGATAATAAAAAATAAAAAAATTAATAATAAAATAATAATAATAATAATTCATTAAGGCGATAACAGCTTAGTGCTCTGCTGTCAATATCTCGCACTGCACCTTTTGGATTTATCATTTACATAATTCGATATTATTTTCTCTGTTATAAATATCGAGGTTTTTCCTTCTATATAGCACCTTTCATATTTTCACTTTGGCTCTTGATATGAAAAACCATTACCAGATATACTAGCCACATCTCATTCTAAGAGTCACGTGTTCCCACCTCAGGGAACCCCTTGTCTTCCATCCCTTAATTAGCTCATCCCATTTATTTACCAAGTACTTAAGTTGGAGTTTAGTCAGTGAAATAATTACTTTTTTTGCAGCTTCATATTTGTAGCTCGACATTACCTTGACAAACGACATGCAAATCCCTTATGGAAAAGTTAAACCGTCAACCTGTTGAGAATTTCTTGTAAATATAGTATCAACTTTCATCAAAATGACAATTCACCTACTCAACGTTTTTGTGGCAAAATGATCAAATGATAAAAAACTATGATAGAAAGAATGATAAAAATTATAAAATGGGCACTTGGTATATTTCAACAGTTCAACATTTGCAAGAAACTGATTGATTACTCTCGCATCTGAATGTCTACATTTCATCTTTTTATTGCAAAATGATGGATTGTAGCAAAATTGCAAAGCCTAGATCTCAACACATTGATGGCACCTTAGCGTTTCCATAAATCCTGATTATTTCGTGAAATATTCGTGATATATTATGAGAATTACCACATTGTATTGTAGCAGTTTGAAATCTGATTTGTAAGGACGTTACAGTTTACGTCAACCCTGTAATGTACGTACCAGCACATTAGTTGTACTGTCTACACTCAGGCAAGTAATGCACGAACCAACGATACTTAGTTGGGTGCCTATAACCAGGGAGTTGTTCCATAACAACTCCCTGCTATCATATAGTTCAATCAGGGAGCTAGTCTAACAGCACCCTGCATAAATTACGGTACTCGGCGCATTGCGCAATTATAACAGAAATCCCGGTTCTATTTATAGACTATAAGCTTGTTGACGTGTTCATCGATCCCCACCCACCTATCATATGCAGCATTCAGCATGTATATTTGTGCATGATATATGTTAAACGAATAACGACGTTGATAAATGTAGGCTACTTCAAGATATGAAGATCGTGCTCCTTCTTTCTAAGGCTCTCTTTCATCTTCTTGGTCACTGTAACTGCCATTAGCTTCGTGGTCTATATTTGAACTGCTGGAAATACACAGATCGCTTTTAATTTCTAAGTTAGGGAGTTTTCAGATACACTACTTTTCACCAAAGGCACCGTTTGTACGAACGCATCAATTTGGTGAATGGCGTAATGCGGAATTGATGTCAGAGCTGAATGCATTATGTAGTACCGGGAAGCTTAGGCTTCGCAGAACTGTCCGATTGTAAACGTTAGAGTAGCCTACATTGCGAACATTCTTCGCATTGGAACTGGACAGCGCAATGTAAACAACGAAGAGTCTGCTGTTCAAACTTATCTTGCGTTACACAAAGACCACGAAATCACCGATGCACTACATATATGATGGCTTAACGATTTTTTTAAAACATATCTAGTTCATAGTCATCTTTAAAGAGGGAGAGAGTACATCAACCTAAATTCCTCCCCAACGGAGGGCGGGACGGGATAGGACAGGCAACAGCTACAACAACAAATAATTGCAGAGGTCAAAGATTACGAACTTAAAGAAGTTAAAACTTCATTGTAGCCGTATTTCCTCAACACACAGTGGGTAAGATTTTGCATTATGGTAACTGTATACTTTATAGGTCTACGAGAGCTGCCTGGCCAACATGAAATTTCATCCGTGTATAAAGCTCATAATAGGACGGGTACCGAGGGTCTTTTTCAAGTTACATTCTCAACGAAATCAGCAATGTTGTATACAACACTCAGGCCTATAAACAGAAGCGTAAGTGCAACGTTGGGGGGGGGGGGGGGA
>JAIPMN010137840.1:0-10673 GCA_020650975.1 Apostichopus californicus | reverse complement strand
AGTGAGATCGGATTGATTCTGACCAATATGCTGCACTGACGTGACGTCTCGACGTGTCAGTGTTCGATTAAAATTTTCAAGTGGGTCGGGACAACATTTGAAGCACAGAAACTAAATTCATCACAGGGCAAGGCTTAGGGCGATATAAAGACCACAAATGATATGACCAAAAGGACTCTCCCATTATTCACTAAATTATTTCTTTAATGAAGGGTGCACCTGCAGTATCATATATGCATGTAATGTGTAGCGTCATGACTCAAAGCGCTAAAAGTGATCTGTACATCCTCTTTATTGCTATGAGCTAAAAATGCACACTTGTACATCAATTACAAATGTGATAGCATTAGGTATGATCTGCATATAGCAGAGCTTCTAACGTGCATATCCCAACTTAAATGCTTTTTTTCACTCCTCATCACTAACCATCCTCATCACTAACCATTTTCGCCTAGTCAGGTGGCGATTAGATGATGGGTTTTGTCCCCGTGTGGGCTGTAAAGCCACCGAGACTATGCAACACCTTTTGCTGGAGTGTCCCTTTGTCCGGTTGGTGTGGGAATGGTTTCACGCCTTCGTTATTGGTGTTATTGGTTGCACACAGTGGGCCATTAGTAGTGATTTTGTTTTGTATGGTTTGTTGCCCCCTGTGTGCCCAACCTGGGTTAGGGATCTGCTGTTGTTGTTTGCCGCTATCATCAGGAGACACATCTGGAACAGCAGATGCCGCCTAGTTTTCAATGGGGACGTCTGGAGGGCCGAGGCTGTCGTCCCCCTCGTGCAAAGTGACATTAGGTTGCGCACGGCTTCCCGACAATGCTTTTCGTACACGCTGGCGCAAGCCTTTCGTCTACTATCGGGACGGCGTCCTCCGGATGAAATTCTGGGTGAGTTAGCTGTTAGGTGTGGGGGGTTTGTGTGGTCGTTGCATAATATGGGTGGGGGGGGGGATTTCTGTTTTGGGGTTGGTTTGTAGAGCTTTATTGTTTCGGTTCTGTTGGCCTTTGGGTCCGTGTCCCTTTCACGTCACGTTAAACGCTACGTTGTATACACATGTGGGTTAATAAGTGAGAGTTTCTGTTTGTGGGTTTCAGTTGGGTTTTTGGTGGTTGTTATACAGACTGGGATTGTTTTTGGTTCTGTTGACCTTTGGTCCGTGTCCGTTTTCTTTGCACTATCCCAACTTAAATGGACTGGCCCTTTCCTATTGGAGGATGTGTGAGGGCCATCTCCCCTATGAATTTAACAGACTCCCACACTTCCAGGAGAACAGTGAACACCATTTTTAGGACTGTTGATTACAGAAAATCATTTACTGTCTATATATGTGTGGAAAGCAATGGTTGTCTGCACTGTAGGCTCTCCTTCCAAAAGTAAATCATGAATACAACAACAAAGAAAACAGATTTTATATAGATGGTGCACACTAATACATGTTCCAAAATTAATTTGAAAGCTAAAGGTAAATATGCAAATGAAGAAACGTTATGAACTCAAATCCACACATGACACATCTGCATTGTGGAGCAGGTTGTATTTCTATGAAAGGATACTGTTACAAGTTCAATATAATCAACCCGAAACACTGTTTCAGGTGGCGATAATTTCAACATTTCCACAAATTGTGAGTTTCTTGGAAACAGAACAATTTGTAGATTGCAACAAGGTTGTCACATTGTCGAATAATTACAGGTTTTCACAGTATCATTGCTCTTAACGATAATATTACTTGACATTCAAATATCTGAAAAGTGTGACATCCTTGCATGTGAAACTGAAATTTGTATACCTGCTTTTGCAGAAAATTCCAAAGGGGATTATCACCATGCTGCAAATTATATGAAGCAGGTGTTTGGTAGGTAGCTATGTATAATACTTTGTGTGAAGTTCATTCAAGTTTATTAAGTAATGAAACTTTAATGCCACCCTCCAGCTGCAGACTTATATGTTCTTATATGTTGCAATCTGAGTCCCTGCTATCGTGAACAGTTTGTAAATCTTACTCAACTGTAGCACTTTGGAATACAGAGGCCCTGTAGGTAACCCACACATACTCTCATGTCATAAAAATGTTTTCATGCAACTAAAAATGTGAATGCAACAGTATTTCATGTGACTGATACTGAATATGCATGAGCATCCGTCTTACATGGAGCAAAAAGTAATTTGAAAAAGTTTCCAAGTCTCGAGAGAACATGATAGAAAGCTCAATCTAATTGAATTGTCCCTTTTCCTGAATTTGAGATGATAATTAAGCAGTGGCGTAAGGAAGGTACTTTTGAGTGGGGGGGGGGGGGCTGAAGACTGATGGTCGGCTTGGGGGAGGGGGTGTCCTCATCCCCTTTGGAATTTGTTTTCATTTCCAGGTGGCCTTAGATGCAATTTGGTGCAATATAGCACACATCAACACCCACTCCATTTTGTAAATAATGTTGCATTTCACCTGGCCTTAGATGCAATTTGGTGCTCCAAATGAGATTTTTTTCTGCCAAAATGTTCTCATGATTATCCACAATCGCACAAACAAATCAAATTGAGAAATGAAAAAGGGGTTTTCTGACTTGCGAAGCGGGGGGGGGGCGGAATGATACTTCCGCCCCACCGTATTTTTCACTGGGGGGGGGCCGGCGCCCCACCGGGCCGGCGCCCCACCAGCCCCCCCCCCCCGGTTCCTACGCCCTTGTAATTAAGCATCTTACCGTCACTTCATGCCACCTTACATTTTTGTGGAAAACTTTACAAAGCACATTAGAATAAAAATGTTATATAGCCAAATTAATGTCTGTGAATATGACAGTATTTTGCAGAGCAGAAATCAAGCTACCTAGTACGAGGAAAGGATAAAATATTGACGTCAGGTCAGGTCTCTGCAGGTCAGGTCGGTGGGCATATTTATTTTTGTTGGCTCGCTTGACCTGAGTTTCATTTATCAGAATGGGATGATTCGGTAGTGCCGTTTGGCCGTGACGTTTTTGGATCCCGCACGGCGGGTCACGTAAAAAGCACACATGTACAAAGGTTCAAAAGAATAATATCGATTACAAGAATACATGGATAAAAAACTTATAAGAAGCAGCTGTGAGTTGTAAGCAGCTATAGTCTTATGCAGATATAATTGGCAAAGCTGCATAATCATGCTTTCTCTTTGGCACTTAAAGTAATAACCTTTCATAATGACATCCTCTAGCTGCAGACAGTTAAGGGATTCTTAAATCCTGTAAGCTGGGGTTATATAATGATAAAATTCTCTAAATATCATCCAAACTGTAACACTGTGGAATACAGGAGCCCTACAAACAACCCAGTTACATTATGAGCTCTCCTGGGACTGAAGAAAATTCATGCAACTAAAAAAGCTTGATGCAACAGTAGCTCATGATTTGGTTTTCTCTTACAGAGAGTGATCTACAAATATTTTCACAAAGGTCCCATGTCTCGTGAGAACATGATATAGAGCTCAATATAACTAACATGTACCTTTTCCTGAATTGAGATGATAATTGTATCTTATTACCCTCACTTCATGCCTCCTGATTTTTTTATCACAAGATACCTTTACAAAGTATATGTATGCAAAGGCCATTTTTTGTAGCATCAAGTAGTACAGGGACTGACTTTACTTAGCCAAGCAGAACTCCAAAAAAGAAAAAGATTAAAAATTACAATATCAAAGCATTGCTTTACTCTACCATAACTACATGTTCTAAAATAGGTCTGCAAGATGATAAGGAAGCAAATTATGAAGATAATGTTATAAACTAAAACCCAGCCTAAAGTAGCTAGTGTGGTTGTTAACGGTACATGCAGTTAATATAAATGAAAAGTTCAAAAGAATAATACTAACTATGACAATATATGAACTAAGAACCTGAGAAAAATCAGCTGTGAGTTGTATTAGCTACAGTATTGAGCGGTGTAGTTGGTTAAGCTGCAATTTACATAAAATGATACTGTCTCTGTTCACTTTCCAGTTTAAATTATTGGAAGTTGTTGACATCTCCCAACTGCAGATGGCTTAAACATTTCCTGAATGTTGCCAGCTTAACAACATTGAGAACAGTTTCCACCTGTAACTCAATTGTTGCACTGTGGGGTAAGGGAGCCATTAAATGTTTTAGATGGAAATCAAAGCAATCAAACAAAATTGATGGTACTCAAGGTGAATCGAATAGTAGCTCAAGTGTTTGACCTGGAGTAACTGCATGTTCTCCCTATACACAGTTAACCACAAGCAATTTCCCATATGTCTCCAGAGTAGTGCAGTCTAATTTACAGATACCTTTTCATATCTTTCATCTAATAATCATCTTGCCATCACTGAATGCCTGCACCTTATTAGCAAAAGTTAACTTCGTATATAGCACATGAAATTGACAATACGTTATGAAGCAAGAAAAAAATTTCGGTCAGAGTGACACTAAGCCAAGCTGGATTTAGGGCTTCAATTAGAAAAGATAACATGTTTACAATATGAAAGCATTAGGCTACACTCTACTATGACAACATGTTCTACCATGAATGTCCAGTACTATAATTAAAAAAAATAAAACCCAACGAAGGAGCAGCTGTTTCGTAAAGCCAGTGGCGTTACCAAGGGGGGGGGGGGGCTTGGGCGTGGGCGGGCACGTGCCCTCCTAAACAAAAATCGTTCCCACCCCAGGTGCGATTTGTAGTCTTAAAAAAATTACTCAAACAAAACCATTCTCTACAGAGGACGAAGTTCTTCAGTGAAACTCCTTCCACCGACCATAACAGTAGGTAGTTGTTTGTTCACTAACAAGGTCACAGAAGCCGCGGCGTGAATCGCTAGTGCTTAAACTTCACTACTACTAAGGGTTAATTTCCACTTTTTGTATAACTTTTTTATCCACCTCGATTAAAAACATAAATATCGGACAGACTAAGCCTGCAAATTCTTCAACAAAAAGTTACTTGAAGTTGCAAAATATAGCACCATATTGCATCTAAGTGCCCTGAAGTAATAACAAATTTCTCAAAGGGGAGGGGAGACGAGACTCCCTTCTCTTACAACCCTCCCAAGACAGCATTCACCCAAAAATTGTGCTCTGCCCTCCCTATGCCCTTCCAGATTGAAATGTCTGGCAACACCACTGCGTAAATCTACAGCCGATATGAAATTAAAACTCTCTCTGTAGAGTTCAAAGTCATCAAACCTTAATAACATCTTCCAGCTGCAGACGGTTTACATATTTCCTAAATGCATGTTGCCTACTAGGCTCCGTTGTGAAATGTCAGAACATGATGGAAAGCTAAAGCAAACCACAGTTGCACTTCTGTGTTTGGCCAATGCATCTTAGCCTCCCTTGATGTCACTCGACTTGTCTTTAATAAGATAACTTTTAGCAAATGAAAATTCAATTGTTATGAAGCTACAATAATATACAGGATCTATGTGTATGACAATATTTAGCAGAGCAGAGACCAAGAAAAAATATTGACAATGCTACAAGTTCAAGGTACACTATACTATTACAAGCTCTAAACTGTATGTACAAAATTGTAACAACAAATAAAAATGATGTTAAGAAGCAAAAAACAATAAGACAGGTGTATTTGATAACAGGGAAACTTTCATTTATTTACTTATCTTATCTTATCTTAAAGTAATGAAACGTTAATGACATTTTCCATATGCAGACAGTTTAGAGCTTTTCTGGGCTCCAGTGGGAACAGTTTGTACATTTCTACCCCACTGTGATATTGAAGGATACTGGGGCTCTTTAAGCAAATCAGACCTGAACTATTATGTGTCCACATAAAATTCATGTGACTCAAAACAAAAGCTTAATACAACAGAATCTCATGTGTTTGATCCTGAATAATTGTTCTTCCACTACACTGAACTACTATAAAAAATATTTTGACAAAGGTTCCATGTCTTCTGAGAACACGATGGGAAGCTGCATTCTTGTTTACAGATATTTATCCTTAACTTTACTTCATTAGCATCTTACCCAGCTCATTATGCAACTATGTTTCTATCATAACATGACTTTACATAGCACATGAAAAACGACCATGTTATGTAGTGAGTATGAGTATGACTAAGACACTAGCCGAGACTATATCAAGCTAGTAAGAAGCAAATATAAAATATTGACAATATCACAGCATAAAAGTACATGTATACTCCTACATGAAGTTCTCAAATGAATAGCTACAAAGTTGAAAGTAATAATACAAATGATGACTGTTATGAAACTTCGATGTAGTAAGTTTATATGAAGTGGCGCTTTACCTGTCAAAGTGAAAGTAATTAAGTACCATGGCATGCATGTTCACTGAATGTCTCACTGTGGAATACAGAGGCTCTAGAAACATGTCTTATGGTGACTTAAAAAAATAGCACATGAAAAACGACCATGTTATGAAGTGAGTATTAGTATGACTGTCAGTAAGACACTAGCCGAGACTATATCAAGCTAGTTAGAGGCAAATATAAAATATTTCCAATATCACAGCATAAAAGTACATGTATACTCCAATCTCAAGTTCGAAAATGAATAGCTACAAAGTTTAATGTAATAATAGAAATGATGACAGTGTTATGAAACTTTGATGTCGTAAAGAGCTTTAGAAAGTTTATATGAAGTGGCGCTTTACCTGTCAAAGTGAGAGTTATTAAGTACCATGGCATGTTCACCGAATGTCTCACTGTGGAATACAGAGGCCCTAGAAACACGTGGACTTAAAAAAATAGCACATGAAAAACGACCATGTTATGAAGTGAGTATTAGTATGACTGTGAGTAAGACACTAGCCGAGACTAAATCAAGCTAGTAAGAGGCGAAATAAAATATTTACGATATCACAGCATAAAAGTACATGTATACTCCAATCTGAAGTTCTAAAATGAATAGTTACAAAGTTGAAAGTAATAATAGAAATGATGACAGTGTTATGAAACTTTGATGTCGTAAAGAGCTGTAGAAAGTTTATATGAAGTGGCGCTTTACCTGTCAAAGTGAGAGTAATTAAGTACCATGGCATGTTCACCGAATGTCTCACTGTGGAATACAGAGGCCCTAGAAACATGTCTTGTGTGGACTCAAAAAAATAGCACATGGAAAACGACCTTGTTATGTAGTGACAATGAGCATGACTCTGAGTAACACACTAGCAGAGACTAAAAGTACATGCATAAAAGTACAGCAAAAAGGTACATGTATACTCCTATCTCAAGTTCTAAAATGAATAGCTACAAAGTTGACAGTAATAATACAAATGATGACAGTGTTATGAAACTTCGATGTAGTAAGTTTATATGAAGTGGCGCTTAACCTGTCAAAGTGAAAGTAATTAAGTACCATGGCATGTTCACTGAATGTATGACTGTGGAAAACAGAAGCCCTAGAAACATGTCTTATGTGGACTCTCATGAGACTGAAGAAAAAATTCATCCAACTAACAAGTTGGACGCAGTGTACAGTAGCTGATATATATTGTTCATACTCACATTGAACTTGAAAGTGGACCTACAGAACTTGATCGAAACTCAGTATAATAAACAGATATTTTTTGCAGTATCAACCCCCATTACATGCCAATACATTATAACAGACTAGTTTTACAGCACATAAGAATATGTCACACCGCCACATATATCTTGTCAAAGCAATAAGTAAAATGTTGACAATAATATTGTAAACAACCTCCCTGCAAATAAGCATATTTATTACATCAGGTATGAAGTCCTGAGGAAGGCGGTAATATTCATCATGTAGCGAATGTTGTGTCCCATATGTGTTGCAAGTTGCTCAAGTTCATTGTCTTAAAGACCAAGCAGTTGAGAGAGGGTAGCAATGTCATTCCTTAACTTCGTGCTTCGCACATTTTCTGGGTGCATAAGATCAGCTTTCTCTGCCAACATTCTTACCACTCAGTAGCCTCTTATTGGGGTTGAAGCTTCGTCAGCAACTCTGGAAAACATGAACTTAGAGGTATGCTGTGTGAACTGTTCATGAAACTTAACAAGAATGTCCATACTTTCTTTCATGGATTCTGTCAAGAGAATTGGAACTCCGCTGCCTCGTTTTCCTCGCACCATCAAGAATACCAAGCGGTTGACAGCAACCTTCTCTGATAGAGTCAGAGATTCTTGAATCTCGTCATGCACAACTCGTTTCTCTTTTGTTTGTTTAAGGTAATCGCTTACCTCGAGGGATTCAACCTCTCTTGGTCTTCGTCTGTTAAACAAAATAACTTGGGAGAGCACAACTTCAGCAAGAGACTTTTAACTTACTGCTGACAGACCATCTTTTAAAATATCTGCTTTGATTTTGTTCTCTTGGGTAGAGAGAAATGTGTTAAATTTGACGCAATCTTCCGTAAGTGCTAATATCATTGGTTTGCGCCATTTTACCTCATCCCTTTGTCTGAGAGCTGACGCCGTGACTTAAATATGTCAGTCACTCTCTCATAGCGTAAAAAACTCATGTCTCAGTCCAGTCTTGATATAGCAAGGTCCTTGAAGGCGAATCCAACCCTCAGGGCATTTGAATAGGTACGATGCTCCCGAGTCTTGGCATCATAGCCCGAAATTGTCCGCGCAACTTGGACAGCTACATCAAAAGAGGCAGGTCTCACCAGGTCTGAAAAAGAAATGATTTTGCTGTCAAGTTTCCTCATCTTTTCACGAGCAAGATCCACAACTTTTCGCAGTTGGTCATGAATTTTATACCTCAAAGGGAGCAAACTTCTTCCTTCCTTCACGTGCTGGCTGCCTTTCAAGGACAGGTCTCTCTCCAAGCAGGTTTTCTTGTGTATCCACAAGGAGAGAGTGCTGAAATATCCAAGACAGTCACTGCACGGAATTTAGTCTTCAATGGCCTTTGATTTGCCATATACTGGCCTTTTCCTAACAATTAGGTCAGCTGCTCTCCCTAAAGAACTTCCTTGTTGTGTGCATGGTTGCCCTTATTTCTAAGTTGAGACCAAAGCCTTTGGTTTGTTTTTTTCCGAGCAGTATAAGCAGTAGCTGTATTTGTTCGAAACTCTTTTATGAGTTGGTCTGTGGCTAGATAACGACACGTACGGAGTCTGTTTTGTCCACTTGTCAGATTGGGGAACATCATTGCATTCATCTTCATCCGAACTCTCGTCTGAAGTGACGTCATCTGCCATAATTGCAGTTTTCTTTTTTCGTGGTGATCCAGTCCTCCTCATCTTCCACTTGGTCACTACAGGAATCAGAATCATCTACAACTGCTGTCTTTGCCTATTGCCAAATGAACAAATTCAAACATTGTAATATATAATATGTGGAATTGTAGCATGAGCAGTTTTCTGCACTGGATATTGACAGTCTTTTAATCTGCAGTACATACAGGATATGCAATTACTGTTTTGAAGTGAGTATTAGTATGACTGTGAGTAAGACACTAGCCGAGACTAAATCAAGCTAGTAAGAGGCGAAATAAAATATTTACGATATCACAGCATAAAAGTACATGTATACTCCAATCTGAAGTTCTAAAATGAATAGTTACAAAGTTGAAAGTAATAATAGAAATGATGACAGTGTTATGAAACTTTGATGTCGTAAAGAGCTGTAGAAAGTTTATATGAAGTGGCGCTTTACCTGTCAAAGTGAGAGTAATTAAGTACCATGGCATGTTCACCGAATGTCTCACTGTGGAATACAGACGCCCTAGAAACATGTCTTGTGTGGACAAATAGCACATGAAAAACGACCTTGTTATGTAGTGAGAATGAGCATGACTCTGAGTAACACACTAGCAGAGACTAAAAGTACATGCATAAAAGTACAGCAAAAAGGTACATGTATACTCCTATCTCAAGTTCTAAAATGAATAGCTACAAAGTTGAAAGTAATAATACAAATGATGACAGTGTTATGAAACTTCGATGTAGTAAGTTTATATGAAGTGGCGCTTAACCTGTCAAAGTGAAAGTAATTAAGTACCATGGCATGTTCACTGAATGTATGACTGTGGAAAACAGAAGCCCTAGAAACATGTCTTATGTGGACTCTCATGTGACTGAAGAAAAAATTCATCCAACTAACAAGTTGGACGCAGTGTACAGTAGCTGATATATATTGTTCATACTCACATTGAACTTGAAAGTGGACCTACAGAACTTGATCGAAACTCAGTATAATAAACAGATATTTTTGGCAGTATCAACCCCCATTACATGCCAATACATTATAACAGACTAGTTTTACAGCACATAAGAATATGTCACACCGCCACATATATCTTGTCAAAGCAATAAGTAAAATGTTGACAATAATATTGTAAACAACCTCCCTGCAAATAAGCATATTTATTACATGAGGTATGAAGTCCTGAGGAAGGCGGTAATATTCATCATGTATGCGAATGTTGTGTCCCATTGTCTTAAAGACCAAGCAGTTGAGAGAGGGTAGCAATGTCATTCCTTAACTTCGTGCTTCGCACATTTTCTGGGTGCATAAGATCAGCTTTCTCTGCCAACATTCTTACCACTCAGTAGCCTCTTATTGGGGTTGAAGCTTCGTCAGCAACTCTGGAAAACATGAACTTAGAGGTATGCTGTCTGAACTGTTCATGAAACTTAACAAGAATGTCCATACTTTCTTTCATGGATTCTGTCAAGAGAATTGGAACTCCGCTGCCTCGTTTTCCTCGCACCATCAAGAATACCAA